>JAPQRP010000016.1:36120958-36137043 GCA_037367295.1 Apogon hyalosoma | reverse complement strand
GCTGCTGCTGACAAACAATTGTGTGGAACTGGAGAAATGTTGGTCTGAAGTCTGGACCTTATATGTGCAAATGTCATCATGTAAAAGTAAACCATATGTACATATTTGCAACATTGTCACTGTTGTGCCAGTTTACCACTGGGTTGATGACATGATGGTGTAGGTTATCAAGCTAAAAAGGTGCATATCACCACCTATTGTAGCAAAGGCAACATGATTTCAGCAGTAAGTGGATGGCATTCCCGTTCATATTGACTGGGACAAAGACCAGTTAAACAGTTTAGGCCAGGGGTGTCCAGTCCTGGCCCTCGAGATCTACTATCCTGCATATTTTAGATGTATCCCCCTTCCAACACACCTGAGTCAAACGATAAGCCTGTCATCAAGCTCTGCAGAAGCCTGATAATGGATAATAATGGATAATGGAAGAGGACGACGTCTAAAACATTCAGGATAGTAGCTCTCGAGGACGAGGATTGGACACGCGTGGTTTAGTCGATTTACGGTCATAGCTCATCTGAGGTGCGCATGTAAATGTCCATAAACTCTACTGATGTCTCGTGTGCTTCCTGACCGAAGCCCTGCAGTGGTCAGTTAGGCAAAAAAATCAGCATCAGGGGTCACAGTCCTCAATAAAGGATTATCTGATCCATATCCGATACCAGCGTCGTCTTTAGCATCATCATCCATCAGCATTTCCAAAACTGGTTTTAAGTTTAAAGTCCTCGTATGAAAAGACATGAAATATCTTGTCACGTCCCATTTTTCAGCTTTGCGTACCTTAGGATGTGAACCCACGACCTCGTGACCGCGGCCAGCAGCCTTACGTCAACCTGAGGGCAGACTGTCGTCTGATGGCAGTCCAACAGACAAGGGTAGCTGTTGTATTTCAAACCAGACGTATTCACACTCGACTGACTCTCCGCTTCATCAGATCGGGCATGCTTGAAATGATCAGTGAAATTGCCTTTTCTTGGAGCATCTCCCTTTAGATCTCATAACATCTTCCTCCAGACCTTTGAAGTCTGTAATATAACTGATGTTGGGTCACCGTTGGGTCTTCTGCAATTACTGTGTTGGTTTTCCTCTTGTATGATCAGAATGATAGAGAACTGCCTGTTTCTTCTTTGACTACTACTATAGACAACATTTATCTGAGTGTTTAGTCAACAAACAGGGAATATCCAACACTAATATTCACTATGAAATGTATGTGCGTGTGGTTTGTTCCTTATCTGGTGGAGATTACAAGACCAGTGTTTCTGCTCTCGCTGTAGCGCAGAGGGAAGACAGATTGAGAAAGAGAGAAAGGAAGACGGAGTAAAAAAGGGGGCAAGAATCTACCAGTAGAAGACAGGATGGCAATTAATCATAAATTCCTGCCTGTCTTTAAGGGAGGCCAAAGTTCTAGTCTGTTTTTAAAGCCTTTGTCCTCAATTACCTTCATTTCCTTAATGGCTGTTCATCATGGACTGGCACCAATAAATGTCAAAATAAATTTAACGTAATATTAGAGCAGAACGTTTGTAAGAGTAGCTTTGTATTTATTGCAATCTTCCTCTAAGTGGTTGATTTAACCCCACTGACCTCAGTTTACTCAACAGTGCTGGTGGCTGGGTTCTTTAGCAGTCACAGTGTAGAGTTATTAACACTTGCCTTCAGTTTGGCTTGTTTTCCCTCAGTTGTAATATAGAATAAAGGCAGGAGTTGTAACTAATGCATCTGAGTTGAACTGCCTGTAGAGTGTTTTCTTTTTTTTTTCAATTGTTAACCTCTTTTTACTTCTTGATCATTGTTGCCAACTCACTCTGCTTTGTTAACTAAGCTTCCTCTGGAGTAACATAGCTTTCATAGATAAGAATAATAAGATAAAGAAGCTTCTTGCCGTGTTTTTGCTTAATACTGCTGAGTTCAATGTGGGTGCACGTTTTTTCTTCGTCAGGTTCGCATGCATTGAAAGTGTATGAATTAGGACTTTCACAGTTAATTCAATGAGTTCAACGATGGCGACGTCTCTGGTCAAAACTGAACTTTTGGGAGGGCTGGGAACAAAAACTCTAGATGATATTAGGGCTTATCACTGTGGCAAAAAGATCATATGTTGAAGAAGAATCACAGTCCACCGTCTGAATCATGATTTTCCCATTTCATGAGTTTCAACTAAACTTGTTTCCTCTTGTTTAATTGTTGTTTATTAGAAACTCTGCATTTTTGCATCATTTTGGATCAACATTATTACTATATTGACTATATAGATGAAGTAACACTCCTCACATTTCCCGGTACATCTGCAGTGTGGTGGTGTAATTTGTCCCGCTGGAGTTTTATGAACCAGAAATGTTTTCCAGCATAACTATAAAACATCTGTGTAAAACGCACGTACTGCATAATACCGAGGGTGCAACTTTGTCTGCAAAACGTAAACACAGTAACACTTAAATCAAATTAAAATGTAAATGATATACTATATATATTTCTTAATTTGATAAATCATTATTAAAGATTATGTGACCAGTCAGCCCTAGTTGAAACTTTCTATTCCTCTAACATTGTTTTTTTTTGGTTTTGTTTTTTTTTTTAATCCAGAACCATGTAAGGACTTGGGGTCCAAAATGAAACATATACAGGAGGCATAAGTGTTTCTGAAGTGTGATAATCCTGACAGTCACTAGATGATGCTCCAAAAAGCCCCGGCTCCCACAGCCTTACATAAAATTTATTTCTAAAACTACTAAATCAATATTTTTAGGACTCATTCAGGTCCCATCTGTTTTATTTGGAACTCCAATTAGTCATCTTGTACATCTTTAAATTTTTCATTAGTTAATCTGACATGTTGTTGTTTGATTGACAGATTTTCCGTTTCCATTTTTTCTTGACACAGCTCTATTTCTTGTAAACTACACTAACAAAATGTTGCAGTGATTTTGTTACGCAGTGCTTGATGAAGATTGCAGTTGTATAGTCAGTAAGTAAGCTAACACTTAGCATTAGCTCATCTCTAGCCCTTCAAATTCCCCCCTTTTGTCCAAATACGGTCACTTCTCTCTCCAAACCTCAACATATCAACAGCAATGGGCAATGTCATGGTTCATCCATCTGATAATTATATACAGTCTATGATTCATACAGTCAGATTTCAGCAGACCTATAAGTTTATCACAACCACATTTTGCAACAGGGACAAAATACATATGGGTATAAAAAGTACAGACTGTATGATAGTAAAATCTACTCAATTTCATGGCTATGACAAAAGTCAAGATATGAAAATAAAATGGCATCAGTAGTTGCTTTTCCATTGACCCTCAAATTGCATGAATATAACTTGCACATAAAAATTTACTTAATTGAAAAATGACAATTTGGCCAAAACTCTTGTTTTTTTTATTAAAAGTTTTTGTGCTGGCAAGAGGTGGCTTTTCAGGCATAGCACAAATGGTATATCATACAAAACTGTAATGGAAAGACCTTTTTCTGCAACTAGTGTCACGTGAATTAAAAAAAAAACAAAAAAAAAACCGATGTTGACGGATGTTACAACAAGCGAAGAAGAAGAGTTTAAACCAAACATGTGGGTATGTGAGGACACAAAAGGAAGCGGAATCATTTTAGAATTTGGTAGGAGATAGCAGGGTAATATATAATAGCAATGAATATATCTGTAAATAAACAGGATATTTACCCATGTTTATGGAATGACTTCTTGTGTCATCTCGCAATAATAAGTAAACAAATCATCACATTTCTGATTTAATGGAAAAACCGACATTATGCACTTCTGTTTTTTGACATTTAGTAAATAGGGGTAAAACTTTGTGCATATGTCCAATGGAAAAGCGACTACTGTTTGCCACATAGCTTTCCTCATCTGTGGCTCTGAACAGCTCCACCCCTTTTGTCCAAATGTGGTCACTTCCATTTCCAAAACACCAAAATGTTAATGGCCAATTCGCAACTTGCAGACCTGAAAACAGCGGGTCAGAAACCGAAGGGTGACGTCACGGCTCCTGTGTGTGTAACTGTATCCAGTCTATGTCTAGAGAACATCCAGTCTGACACTAGTGCCTGCATGTCTTCTTCATTGTTTCTGTTACGTTTATACAAACAGACACAAACCTAAAAACTGTACAGGATGAAGCCTCCGGGGTGTTTGCGTCTGGAGCACAACCTGTCTTGTTTTGTGAAAATATCCCTGAGCGACTTTTTCTGTCTAATCAAACCTGTCTTTCGATGACTTTCGTGCTGTTTGTTAATTAACCGTCCTCAGATCTGAGCTTTAGATCGGTTTGTGTCGGCCGGTGTTATGCGATACGTTGATGCGACGGTGACCCGATGATGATAACTGTAACGTGGACAAAAGCATGTGTATTTGTACAATTACTCATTGAATTACTGCTTTTTCACACCTTCACTGTAACAAGTGTGAATGAGTGAGCATGTCATGACATCGTCTTTAGTCAGAATCAAACTGTTATTTCCTCTGGACATGAACCTGTCACGTAGTGTGAGATTTGAAAGCAAGGTCATATTTCTCATTTTTCCTCATTAATTGCTAGTTATTATCCTCTTTTCCTTCATCTCTGCTCTGTGTGAATAACATACAAACCCCCGAGCGACTAGAAGTGTCGGCCAGCCGGCGCAAAATGATGCCGATAATCACACAAGGGATTTTGTGGCTGTTCTTTGAAAGACATAGTCGTCTACGGTGTATCAGTGTACAGTACAGCACAACATAAACAGAGACACTTCCCGTAGCTGCAGCATAATTAAAGCATTAAACTTTTATCCAAAAACCACAAAAGTAATTGACTTAAGTTGTTATTAATGATTGTAAACAGCTAGAAATATGTACCTGGGTTTCCCCTGCCATTGTAAAGATGGAGTTCCTGAGTCAGATGAATGTAAAATCAATGTGGAGCGGGAAACAGAAACCAGTTTACTTTTACCAGATGGACTGGTCATAGCTGGTCTGTTTTAGCTAGTTTTGTCTGGAAGTTTTTTTTGGGGGGGTGATGGATGATGCTATGAATATGAAAATATATGTATATAATCTGTATAGTTTTTTATTACTGTTATTACTTTTTATTTTATTTTGGAAAATCTAAGCTTTTCAAGTCTAACGGACTGCAGTCAGCGGTCTTAACTTGTTTTTTATGGTCAGAACATTTTAGAAATCAAGACACTGCCTGTTCAGAACCATTATAATGATAAAATGTTTCTTCAACATCAAAATATGCAGGAGAAAAATTAAGTAAAACAGCAAGTCAGTCTAATTCAAATCAACTGTGAACACAAAATGCAAAAATCGCAAATGCTGATCTCCAAGGAAACTAATCCTAATATAATGCGATGATGCTTGAAGCGGGAAAAATGAGGCAAATATTGACATTTTCACACCTAAAATGCTACTTGATCAATAAAGTTGTGCTCAGTTGGGATGGTTTCAGTTTTAAAACACATTTTCCAATAATGTCTTTCATGGTAGCATGAATAAAGCAGCACGAACTGTGTGGTCTCATGTTTGAATGTTTTCCTCCACAAAACATTAACATTTTAAAGAAGGAATTTCCAAACCTTTTCAGCTCAGGACCCACAATAGAAGTCTGATGTCTCCCAGAGTCCAAATTTACATATAATACACAAAAATATCCCCCAACATTTATGTTTTTTTTTACTGATTCCTTAACTCTGAAAACAATGGTGAATGAGTAATGATAAGGAAATTAAACCACAATAAGAAAAAAAAAAAAAAAACACATGGAAACAGATGCATACAATTAAAACCAAGCAACAAGTTAAAATTAAGAATAAAATGGTAAAAATAAAACATAATAAAAACCAGTAACTGTAGTCGCTTTTCCATTGGACATCTGCACAAAACTTTACCGATATTCACTAAATGTCAAAAAAACAGAAGTGTGTAATGTCAGTTTTTCCATTAAATCAGAAATGCATCTGATTATTTATTATTGTGAGATGACACGAGAAGTCATTCCATAAACATAGTGACAAATGTAAATATTACATTGATTTACAGATATATTCATTATTATTATATATTACCCCTCTAACCCATCCTGAATTAAAAAACGATCGGGTTTCCTGGTGTGTCCACACACACTGCGACATGTTTCTTTTAAAACTCTTCTTCTTCGCTTGTTGTATCGTCCGTCAACATCCGTTTTTTTTTTCTTCACATGACTCTAGTTGTGGAAAAAGTCTTTCTATTGCAGTTTTACGAGCTGTACCAATTTTGTTACGCCTGAAAACCCCCCTCTTGCCAATACAAAAACTTTTAATTGAAAAACGAGTGTTTTGGAGAAATTGGCACAAGTTATATTCTTACAATTTGCACTTTGTTGCCTCATGCACATTAAATTAGGAAATTTAATTCATATATGGCAGCATTGTTATGTATTTTACTGACAATATGCAACCTAATAAAAATGGATCCTCAGTTCATTTTGGGTCCAGATCCTAAGTTTTGCAAAGGCCGTTTTAGAGTTATCAGTTGAAAAACAAGCCTGAGCAAATCTCAAAGAGATTTAACCCACACACTTTTTAACCGAAACTCATCAGTCAGATTAGCATTTGTTAAGTAATGCGGCAGTTTTCACTCAAAGTTACTTTCATGTTAACATTTCATGCTAACCCTAACCCTTTTGACTCTAAATGACCCCGTGGAAAGGGCACAGCAGCGTGACTGTGGTTTGACATGGGCGAAGGGAGGAGGCAGCCTGACATCCACCCTCTTGGCTTCGCCTCGCTCTGTGTAATCCAGGAAACCGCTCGCCCTTCACTAGATACCGCAAGGTGTACTGATGCCAACATGCCTTCACAAGACTCTCATCTTTGTCAATTTACAAAATGCAGTTGATGTGACAACCGCTCAGCGCAGGTGTCACAATCCACCAAAACAGACTTTCCTTTCTTTTTTTCCCACCTCGGTGTCTCTGGAGTTTGAGTTATTGATATTAAAAAGCACTAATTTGATCTTCCACATCCCAGAACCTCCCGTTTGGCCGCTAAAGGACCGAGTATTAAAAGAATATGTGCTAATTCCTGCAGAAGAGGCTTTTGGAATTGGAAGCAGACGTCGACAGGCCCAGACACCCGCAATGGCAGAGAATTTGTTTGGAATTCATGTCTCGGAGGAAAATATGAAACGCAGTGCCTCAAATCATCCAATTTTTGATCGCTTCTTTTTCGTCCGTTTTCGTGTGATGTTAACATTAGCAGATAGATCCGGCAGATTTTGACACAGCTTGTGTTACTTCCAGCACATTATATGGATTAATAATGAGTTGTGTGCTAATGTTCTGCACATGTCTGTAAAGAGACGCAGTCGATGTTGTGGAGTTGACACATCTTGAACTGAGTATGTCGCTGCTCCTGTAAATCTAAACCCTATTCTGCTGAGGAGCAATAACTGTAAGGTGTGGTCTTCATGAGCAATAACACACACACAAACACAAACTTACACAATTGAGGCTGCGTCGGAGACATCTCTGGGTGTTGGGGCGTACAGCTGGTATTGATATCACGGCGTGCTGGGGTGTGCAGGTCCCGTCGCACGCCACCCAGTCTGTGTGAGTGTGTGTTACTGTTCCTAATGAATCCCATTCACTGAAACATGCGATATGGAGTTGGCAGTGTTGACCGATGTGACTGCACGCTCACTGCCTTCCAGCTCTTAGGAATAAAAGTCCCTCACTTCAGCTCACACACAACGGTGAAGTGACTCTTCAAAGACGTTAAGACTCAGATCCTCATCTATCCAAGCAGATCCTTTGGAATAATTAATATCCCCAAACCATTTGACTCCCTACTCTTTTCCGTTTGGGGTAAAGCTGCTGTTATTCTGTGTTTTCTATTTGACTTGCTGTTGTCAGGACATGAAAGATCAAAAATCAGCAGATCTGTACTTTTCAACTTCCTCAACATGCCTTTAGGACAAAGGCATAAATCTGAAACGGACAAGCAGGCAAAATGTACCTATGAGCAATTCAGTAATCGTACTGGTCTTAAAATGTAGAAATAAATAAAATAATGTTGATTAGTAGAAATATCAAGGGTTCATGATACATGATTTGATGAAAAAGTCAATATTCAATATTCACTTTATTGTCCTCCAACAGTTAGCATCATGGACAGTCTTTCTGTGTTGAGTTTGCCCCCCCCCTCCTAAAAATGCAGTGTTACTCAACAGGGGCAATGGGACAATGTCAGGGGGCATTTGGAACGAGAAAGCTAAGAGGGGGGTGCTGAGACCAAAATGGGGGGTGTTACTTACAGTGAGTCATCATAATGTATAAGTATCAATATCAACTAGCATGTTATCTCAGTGGGGTGCCCCCCCCACCCCCCCACTCACACGCACACGCACGCATTAAGGTCTGTCGTGGTACTTACTGTGCCCCCAACCACCAGTCACAAGTGAGTTTTGGAGGGGATGATGGATGAGGGGGGCGGCAGGAGGCTCATAATGAGGGGAGGGGGCGTTTATTCAAAAAAGGACGAGAAACAATGTGCTAATGCTAATGCTAGGTACTATGTGTGTATTAGGAAGGGTAAAATGCAGACCAAGTTTCACTACAGGGATAATAAAGCAAGTTAGCTTTAACTTTGACATTAGAGATTTGCATTAGTACTTTAGGAACATCGAGCTGCCATTGAAGACACCTAGGACCAACTTCAGATCTTGGTCTGTTAAATCAGGGCCTCGGACAGAAGAATTAACCTACATAAACCTGTTTTCACCTGTATGGGTTCTCTCCAGCGTCCTCCCACCGTTCAGAGACGTGCACCGTCAGAGTTTAATGAGTCTAAATCAGCTGTAGATATGAATGTGAACGTGGATGGTTGTCCATCTGTATGTATCAGCCCTGCGATGAACCGGGGACATATCCAGGGTGTACCCCACCTCCAACACCCCATGACCCTCTCAAGGACTAACTTGTTTGGAAAATGAATGACTAACTTATTCATGATAGCTGGGAAAACAGGAGAAAAACCAGGCAAACTGAACACAAAGTCCCTGGACTTTCTATTTGTGAGGTGGAAGCAGTAACCACGACACCACTGCGCCGTCCTCTCCTTGTCCTGTTGATCATTAGGTGGCTTTATCAACGTGACACCGTGGTGATCAGCTTACTGATGTAATGCCGCGTTTCCACTACATGGAACCAGCTCGGCTCGTCTTGACTCAGGTACCAGGTACTAGTCCTGCAGACCGTTTCCATTACAGGATACTACCGACTTAAGAGTACCTGGACGTCATAGCGATGTGGAGCGTTACTTCTGTGTCATCTGCTCAGAGTTGCTGATACACTTGCTTGTCACGTGTTGTCTCGTCAAGCTCGCACTGAATTTTTCCGTCGGCCACCAAAGACTGAATGTCCTCGACCGACCATGATGTAGTTTTGGTCTGTCATCATGTGGGTTAAACTACCAATATATTTACTGTCAACTTCCGCATCTGTGTGTTGTAAAATGGCGGGTCACAGAGACAACTGTCTGACCAATCAGAGGTCTGCAGCGTTTATACGTCATGTTTTAGTATTTATTCCCCAGTCTGGGAACTTCAGCAGAGGTGATACCAAAAAACTAGTGGCGGGTACCACATTCCAGGTCCTTTTTTGTAAGGGAAATGCAAAAAGGCAGAGTTGAGTTGAGCCGGTACTACGTACTGGACAAGGCATAAGACATTTTTTTATTTAATGACCAACATCATTTAAGGTTCTACACTGGACTGGATTAACAAACCCAGAAACCAACCCATCTCTACACAAACTGTGTCCTGAAACACCTGAGATTACCTGATGTCCAGCTTCTCTTTGTATGTATTGAGTGCATAGAAGTGAGTCGATTTCCTGTTTCCTCTCAGAGCAGCTGAAAAGCAATCATGGAATTTCTCCTCAGTGTTGCCAAAAACTCAAGCACTGCCATTTTAATGGTGGCTAAAGTACACCTCAGTGGAATAGAAGTTAGCTAACAACAGTCCTCATGTCAGCACAACTATCCACAAATCTTACATATTGAACCTTTAAGGATATTTGCATTTTTACATCAATGTCACGGAGTAAAAAAAGTCTCTAATGGATGAATATGTGCAGAGATTGTCCCTTATTTCAGGTTCAAAGGTCTGTCGGATTCCTTCCTTTGTCACATGAATAAAAATAGCTACAATGACCGTGGATAAAGATGTGTTGAGCCGATGGTGAGAATGATGCCGGCGAGGACAGATGATCAATTTGCAGTTGTGGTTGGACGTGCCTTTAGCCAGGAGTGTTAAGCTCCGCACCAGAAATAACCCAGCAGCTGTGGTGTGTTCAAGTGTGCGGGTGTGTTCGTGTGTGTGTGTGGGAAGTATGCGTCCTCTCAGCTCAGTAAATCCAATGATGCTTGAAATCAAAGTAATGGACCAGGACTGGGGAGGGACGCTATTATCATGTTCTGTGTACCTCAGATTTTTGCCTGGATATATGAATATGTTTTTTTTTTTTTTTATTGGTTATTGTCCTGCACTTCCTAATGGAAGATGTTTCTGCCTTGTGTGTTCATTCTATTTTCCAAAACCCTCGCCTGGTTTTAATGTGCCTGTTTAACCCATAAAGACCTTAACATCCACCGGTGACCAAAACCATGCACTGATGTAAAATGTTTAATAAGTTGATCCACTAATTCTGTCAATACATGTAAATAATTGATTTAAAATGCAGTTTGTCATCTTTTCAAATACTCAATTTTCACTGAAAAACACCCAACAACAAAAAATAGAGGATAATAAATGGTGATAAACAGTTTAAGAAAGGTTAAATAGACAGACATTCATTTGGGAGCTGCCATAAAAGTAGTAGTGGGTTTTTATGAGTTAAGGTTTAAAATAACAGTGACTTTACAACCGGAGCAGACTTTAGTAAACTTAATCCCGTCTTTCTTGTCCTCTGTGCCTCAGATATCCGAGAGACAGCATTTGTTTATGCCATCACGGCTGCTGGTGTTACGCATGCCGTGACCCAGGCCTGCAGTATGGGAGACCTCCTGCAGTGCGGCTGTGAAGCGACCAGGAACAGAGCGCCGCCGAGGCCGCCTTCATCCTCCTCCGGTGGCGACGGCGTCAAGTGGGAGTGGGGCGGCTGTGGCGACGATGTGGAGTTTGGATACGAAAAGTCCAAACAGTTTATGGATGCGAAGAGGAGAAGGGGCAAAAGCGACATCAGGACGCTTGTTGACCTGCACAACAACGAGGCCGGACGTCTGGTAAGAAATAGAAATGACTGTTAAAATAGGTCAGGGCAGCTTTAGCTCAGCAAAACGAGGGGCTCAAAACTCTTAAGCATGCAATGAAAAAATACTATTCAACTCCACCTGTGCAGGTCTGATATTTCGCTATCTTCACTAAGATTTAAGCAACCAAGGTGTTGCTTGTCCTGTGGAATGTTCCATCATTCCATGAACATGCAAAACAGAAAGACATTGCCCCCAGTCATATTTGTGTAGCGGCGTAAGCTGATATTCTTACAAGAATCAGGTTTCTGAAACACAAAAACAAGAGCGTGCCACACATTTTGTTTTCAAGCCTGCGAGGCAGAGAGCTTCTAACATTTCCACAGCCCTTGTAGAAGTTTAAAGTTCCTCTTTGTTGCTCGTATGAGCTCCAAGTGAATTATGGCCTCGGCGAGTCCACATGCAGCCAAAGTATAGACAGAAACAAGATCGAGTAGATGGAAACCTTTAGCACGGGTTAATCATGTTAATTATAATATAGTTTGGTAGATGCAGTATTTCATTTCATCTTAACTGTCATTGTCAGTGTGTTGTTGTTGCACTCACACACACACACACACACACACACACAAGCAAATCAGAGTCACAAAGTTCACTTAAGCCGGGGTCAAAGACAGGTAGAGAGGAGAGGAGAGGATTTCAGTCCAACTGTAGCATTAGCGAACAAACAATTCTGAACATAAGAGACCTGCTCTCAGATGCCCAGAGGTTAAGTGTGCTGTAATATGTCCAAATGTGTGTTTATGCGCATGCATGCGTGTCCACATGTATACACGTGTGTGTGCTTGAGCGGGCAGGTGTCTGTGCATGTGTGATGGGTTAATTATGTGCAGTATAAGTGAATGATCTGTTGTCAAGGCTTGTTAGATGTAGGAAGGCCAGAGGCAACAAGGAGGGCGAGGGGGGTTGGGGAGTTAAATTCCTTCTGAATAGCGTCTACTTTTATCTTACCTATCTATCATTGTGTTTGTGTGCGCGTGTATATATGTGTGTGCGTGTTCCAGTGGCTTTTTCTCTGATATATTTCATGAAAACACAATCATAAATTACTTTTTAGTGAACTTGTTATGTGTCAAAGGCAGTTCGGCTTGACTTCAGGGTACAGGTTTAAAGGTTTTCTTTGTCCCCTTCTTTCTGTTTGATCAATCTCCTCTCTCGTTTTTTTCCCCCTCCTCTTCACATCCCTTCTCCAAAATCCTAAATGTCTCCTTTCTTTCCTCTACTTTAGGCGGTAAAGCTCTACATGAGGACAGAGTGCAAGTGCCATGGACTGTCAGGCTCGTGCACATTGCGCACATGCTGGAAGAAGATGCCTCATTTCCGTGAGGTGGGCGACCGCCTGCTGGAGCGCTTTAACGGCGCTTCGAAGGTCATGGGCGGCAACGACGGCAAGACCTTGATCCCCGTCGGCCAGAACATAAAGCCGCCAGACAAGCAGGATCTGATCTACTCAGATGAGTCACCCGACTTCTGCCTGGCAAATCGCAAAACAGGCTCACTGGGGACACGAGGCCGAATGTGCAACAGCACAGCCATGGACATCAGTGGCTGCGATCTGCTGTGCTGTGAGCGCGGCTATCGGGAGGAAACTGTAGTGTTTGAGGAGAACTGCTTGTGTCGTTTCCACTGGTGTTGTGTGGTCCAGTGCAAAAAGTGCTTGGTCCGAAAAGAGCTGAGTCTCTGTCACTGATGAACTGATGAACTGAGGCCGAGAGTCGTCAAAAGACTGTTAAACTTCTGTAACTTTACGCTTTAGGTCGCCTAGTGTGAAAGAAGGATAGAGTACGGACTTCCATGGTGATCCTTTTGTTTCAGTTTTTTTTTTTTGCACCAAGCACAGTCAGATGATAGAGTTTTCATTTCTGTTCGCATTTGATTCCACTTTTGGTCATGTGGTTCCTGGAGGTTTTGACAGGATATTCCCAGAAAGACATGAGGTGTTGGCAAAAAAGGATAGAGAGACATAAAATAGAGTACATCCACAAGGAATCAAGGACTAGAGGGACTAGAAGAAGTAAAATAGAGAAATGTTTCTTTTCTGAGCTACCTATTATTGTTTCTTGTTTATGGAAAAGGACCAAAGAATGTGAAAATGTGTATTTTCCATCTCACCAAAAAGGGGAACTCATGCTTATTTTCCTCTTGCTTTGACCAGATCCACAACCATTATCAAAAGTTAATAACACACAGAATGCATCAGCAGTTTCAGTGTTGATTTTCCTTTTGTTGTATAAGCTGATTCACAAAGACTATTGTGAGCTATTTTTAGTATCGTGTAGTGTAAAATGTTTCTCTATTGCATTGTGCCGTAGGATCATAGTCAGGATCTCATTATGGCCCAATTCCAGTCCTTACATTACATACAAAACCTAAAACTCCCCATCTTTCTGTTTCAATATGACCAAAAAATAAATCTTAATATTGATCCGTGTCTACGTTACTGTAAGACTGCCACTCATAACATCATAAAAAAGGGAAATAGTGTCACATTATCACTCTTGAAGAACGCTGTTTCAGATGTGGAATAGGGGTTTTTCACACATGACCCGGAAACAGTTTGAAATAACTGACTTTGTGTAGCGCTTCTTCTGGTTTACTTGTCAACACATGGAAGTGTCACTGCTGTGTGCCTCAATGTACATCCATTAAACAAAGGCAACTGTATTTAAGTTTTGATGGTTTTCCTTCAGATTTAGTTGAGAAGAAGAAATGGGTCGTCGCAATTCATCGAGATGAGGGGCCGAACTTCATAATCTAATCAGGAAGTATGTTTTTGTGGAACAGGTGTCCTGAACACCGACATTTCTGGAAGAGGGTTACCAGGGACATCAGCGGGATCATGAAGGGAATCAAGAGGGTAAAAGCAGAGAAAACACCAGAGTCCTGCACCGGGTACCCAACGGGTAACCTGCAAAAACATGTGGGGATGGATTGAAAAAAAATATATACATTTTTGCGGGTACGGGCACAGGTAAAATTAAACAAAATGCATGTAGCGGACAACGAAGTGTAAAAAGTAAAAGAAGGTTCATGGATGAAAATAATTGTCAGGACATTTAATGATGATGATCATCTAATTTGACCGTGGTTGATCCACAGCCGGTTTGTTTTATTTTGAAGTGAGTTTCACCTCTGTTCACATCCGGCCAAAGACGGCACTGAACAGCACATATTAGATTTAGTGAAGCGTGTGTTTTAGCCAAAAATAAAGCCCTTAAAAGCGAGTTACTGTGTAGACAGTGTGTTTAAGCACGGGTCGGGTCAGGTTGCAGTACTCTGCTTTGCGGGTACGGACTGTTTTTCCGACTTTTAACCTCTTGATTCCCTTCACAATATCACTGATGTTTCCCAGAAATGCCGTTCGGCCCCTCATCTCGATAAATTGCGACGACCCATTTCTTCTTCTCAACTAAATCTGAAGGAAAACCATGAAAACTTGAATATAGTTGCCTTTGTTCATTGGATGTACACTGGGACACAAAGCAGTGACACTTCGATGTGGCCTCAGCCATTGTTGACAAGTAAACCGGAAGAAGCGATACTCAAACTCAGTTGTTTCAAACCGTTTCATGCATGAAAAACCCCTGTTGGCCTGCCAGCAGAGACCGTTATTTATATGCAGATATGATGACAAGACTACTCATTTCCATCTATCTCAAAAGCACTTTGGATATAATGACTGCCATGGATTCCTCAATAGTTTGGCAATAAAACCTGTTGGGGGTCGGCTGTGTGAGGAACCTTTCTTTACATGACATTGTTTTGTATCCATAAAATGTATATGATGTATTTTGTTTATCTATTATGATATACAGGGCTAATGTAATAATGCACTTTGGATGCTAGCTTTCGTTGGATATGTGCATATGTGTGTTTGTGTATGTGCACGTGTTAATGTTTGACAGAAGGTGTTGACTATATGTCTGTGCAGATCGGCCAGTTATCAGCGTGTATTTCATCGGGCGGTAGCTTTCGTATACAGTTCCTTCTAAGTTGCCGCCTAATGTTAAACTGCATTATGTTGGTTATTGAAAGCACATGACGGCACACGATGACTCTCTGTCTTCACGTGAGACAGACAAGATCTACTTGTTGCTCGATTTCAGAAGAATTTTTTTTTTTCCCATGAACCTATCGTGTCATCTCAGTTACATGCAAGTTGTATTACCACACAATGTACAGTAAGTATACCAAACTATAATACTGCATTGCTTCAACTTGTTCTGTCACTGCCATTTGTCTTTGAGCGAATGTTTATGTTGGATGTTATCTTCTGCTAAAGGATCCAATATCATCTCCTTTTGATGTTCCAGTGGATGGTGTTTATGTTTCACTAAGTCCTTATGGCTGAGATTTAGCCGATGTTGCAAAAGCGTATGACAGCTTTATGCAAAGGCCAAACCCAAACGTCCATCTGATCAGTGGATTAACTGAGGTTTGAGGATGCTCTGAAGTCAGCGGTGTTAATAGGTGCTGTGCACTTCCAACGCCTTTTGGAAAATCAAACATAAATCTGACTTGTGCAGCTTTGTTGAACTCTGAGCAACTCGTGTATCATCCGTTCTTTTCATTTACAATTGAGAATCCATGATCGGAAAATGAAAAAATGACTCATTTCATTATTCATGTACAAATCAAACGAGTTGTTTTTCATTCTTTCGATCGTTCGCACAAATTAAAAATTGGACATAATCCAATGTTCCAAACTTGTGGTTCCATGTTGACATTTCTGATCTGTGATCTGCTCTGACCCTGCAGTTCCTGACTTGTTGGTGTGTTGATCTGGACAGTGG
>JAPQRP010000016.1:35941061-35952984 GCA_037367295.1 Apogon hyalosoma | reverse complement strand
ACCTGGAGGGTTCAAATTCAAACTGTATGAACTACTAGGGTCCAAATACACAAATAAATGAACCAAAGACTAATAAATGGGGGTTTAGATAAAAATGAGCCCTTTAAATCTGATCATGTCTCTCTATGAAAAACAAGTCTGCATTAATCAGTTCTTGGATTACAGAGGGTTAAAATTATATCTTCGAGGACAGCAAAACACTTACACATAAACAAACACTTTGCCAAACACTTAAAAGTCAGATTTTTCCAATATATGATTAATTCTAATGCCAGAGCTGAATAAAAGAAGTGTCGGCACTGTAATTACAGAGAACAGTGCCAGCCTCTAAACGCAGCCTGTCGTGCAGGAGGCAGAAGGTTCACACTCTCGGCTGAATATTCAGTTGGATTTAAGCAAAAACAACACAAGCGACGTTGGAGCGCTGTTTCACAAGGGGGCACCCCTGCATTGCAATTACAGAGTTTTAATGAGCTTTAATCCCTGCAGTGGGGACACGTAGCGATGTACAGAGCGTGTTTCCTTATAGCTGCTCTCGCAGTCAGAAAGGTTGACCCTCAGCAGTCGGTGTGTAAGCCTGAGAGGAGATATGCTCTGCTGCTGGCTTCAACTTGGAGTGGTGCTTCTAAAGCTGCTTATACGCAGCGAGGGAGAGGTCGAGAGAGATAAAAACACATAATGACACTGACAGACAGGGGAAATGAGTCAGAGAGGGATAAACAGGCACCGTTTGATTTGACAGACTTTGTTCAACCCCAACAGGGTAAGTCTTGGAGGCTAAGCGTCCACGTCGAGGATGCCTCATATGTGTGAGCGTAGAGGCTCAGACCTGAACAGTGGGAGCCCACAGTGAAACCTGCTGCAGCTGGAGGCGACACCTTCCAGTTTCCAGCGCATGGCCGGTCCTTGAGATCTCCCCTGGTGGAATGCGGGAGTCATTTATTTTCTCGACATATTCCTTTTCAGGGTCAGGGGAAGCTGTCCTAGCAGGAGACTGACATTGAATGCATCACATGGCTAGCATAGTTAAAAGAGACCTCTAATTTGATAGCTCTGGGCGATTTCCAACAGGACTCCCAGTACATCGGAGAAAAACAGTGCAAGTACAGCGACGATATACTGTCTACCTTACTTACAATTAAAAATACTTCATAGTAGGAGTCTATGCACACTGAGATTATTAACCCCCTTCTGCCCAAATGTATTTGGGTGCTTCTATGAAACTGGTACAAAGGGGGGTAAAAATTCAAAGCAGATGTAGAGTAATGTTATGAAGCAAGTTTGGAAGCACTCTGGGCCTATTTGAAAAATGAATATTTACTGAGATAGAAGAGAAACAATTTTTCAGATAAAACACACTTTTATATTATTTTTATACAAAAATTTGCATGTAACACAGTAAAAAGGACAACAATTACGCAATACTATTTTTTTGAATATCTTTTTATTCTCTCACAAGTACATTTAATTATGCAAGGGAAAGTGTTTCAC
The DNA here is from genome assembly GCA_037367295.1 of Apogon hyalosoma. NCBI lineage: Eukaryota > Metazoa > Chordata > Actinopteri > Kurtiformes > Apogonidae > Apogon > Apogon hyalosoma. Next base: position 35,951,493 of record JAPQRP010000016.1, on the reverse strand, counting down.
AAAAATGACCGCTGTTGCAAAATCACTTGTGATTTATTTGCGTTTAAATGGACAGGTTCCGCATGTAACGCAAGTGGACATGATGGGTTATACATGAAACCTGGAATGAGACCGAGATTCATGAAAAACCTGCATGTCTGGATTAGAAAAACCACTAGGATTGTTACATTTAACAGTGTCTTTATTTATAGCTGTATATAAGACCATTTCCAGCCATGTTTTCAGATCAAATAAATTGACACCTAGGTAGCTTTTCATGTCCCAATTTAGGTCCTACTGTTGGCCCCAATATTTTATTAAAAATCCATTATTTTTGGCATGGTTCAGAGGAAGAGTATACTTTTTTTTTTTTTTTCTCCATTTGAGGTCATCATTAGGTACATCCTGTGGGGAAATATGTTTAAATTTGTCTTTTATTATTGGGTCAAAAAAGCTGGCCAAGTGCCAGGTACCAAAATGAACCCAGTTTCATAGAAGCACCCATTTACAATTATATAAAAAGAAAACTATTATAATTATATAATTGTGTTGTTGCTATCAAACAGACACTAAATGAAGCAGAAATTGTTCATTTGTATAGCTATGACAGAATTAGTGACAGGCACATTCTTCAGGCAGAATTTCTCCATGGGGATAATAAAGCAACTTAACCTTAACATTGGATTTAATTTTAACATTAACCTTAATTTGCATAATTGGCACAACAGTAATTAATCCATAAAGACTTAGTTCTATATTTGTTGCAACCTGTAAATTAATCTTTTTTCTTTTTTTTTACATATAAACTTTCTTTCATCACTTGTCTTATGCTATTTCCCATTGTATTTTTCAGTGAAAAGCAGAAATTTATATTTATATAATGTACTAATTATGTACATGTTCTTCAAATTGACACCAAGTTTTCATGAAACTGAAGAAAAGATAGCTTCATCTGCTAAATATATAATTAACTGAACATAAAAACAAGTGTCTGCTGCCAAACTACATGGGTTTTTACCAGTGAATCAATGTTGCAGAAGAGGATGTTCTTCAAGGGTTAAACAAATGTTCCAGTCTCAGGTATGCAGGATGCTGCTATTGATCAGTTCATCAGAAGTCTGATGATACACTGAGGAGTCTGTTACATATTTCAATACGGGTCTCTGTTTTTTTTTTTTTTACATCAGGGTCATGTCATATGTGGACAAGACGGAGGCAGGGAGAGAACAGCAGCCGAACAAGGTGAACGAAGAGAGAGAACGACACCGTGAAATTAGATAAATAAAAGGTTATTTTGTGACTGTTTTCTGATTTACAGATAGACAGACAGACAGACGGATAGACAGAAAGACAGACAGATAGATAGTACATGCTGTATCACAGATCAATATCTGAGAGAACCAGTTGGACCCAGATGAACATCTCTATCAGGCTGTTTGATGAGAAAGCTTCATGAAAAATTCAAATTCAGTCAACACTGAGTCAAACAGTCCAGGGAAATACGAAAAAAAAAAAAAAGAAGTAGGTGAAAAGGTGGGTTAAACCAAACACCATGGTCTGATTTAACTATTGAGTCACATCACCCCCGTCCTCCAACATCTCCACTGGCTCTTTCACACACATCGCACAACCTTCAAGATCCTCCGCCACCCCCACAGAGCCCTCCATCTCCCGCCCCCCCCCCCCACAGACTACAAAGAGCCCTGCCTACAAACTATAAGGACTATATGGGCTATAAACAGGTGTGTGAGGGGGTGGGCCGTTACCTTGACGACATGTCTGCGTGCGATGTCCGGCCTCCTGCAGAGTCCTTGTAGTTTCTTACAGAGCTGCTCAGGTGTGGAGTACAGGTACTGAGCTGCATTTGGACCAGAGAAGAACAAACATCATGTGACCTGAGGTGGATTATGGCATGTTCCAAAGTGCTGGGAGGTAGAATATATCCCACCTGGAGTTAAATACATCCCACCTCAAAGCATTCCAAACAATCCGTGTTGAACATAAACAGCAAATATGGAGGACCACAGATCTAGGCTCCTATTTGCTTTCTTACTAAAGAGGCATTTTGACTGTCGACTCCAGTATTCTCACATCCACAAATGAGATAGAAGAGGCGACACAACAGATGAGCTACTTCTACACTGTGAAGTTTTTTTCTGGCCCCAATTTTCAGCTAGGACCTCTGGCTTCAACGGGCGTTCCAGTGCATTTTACCTAGTTAGATGTCAGAAACTTCCCACCTCCCAGCACTTTGGAATGTGCCATTAGGACCCATGAGTCCAGGCTCTCTGTGATATGTTCAAGTACCTGGGAAAATCTCAGGATAGACCAGAGCGTTGGGACACAGAGGGTAACATCCACAGTGAACGGCCTCCAGCCTGTAGACACAAAACACACATAGAATGTACATGGAACATGCACAGAACACACATGGAACACACACAGAACACAGTGTTATACAGTGTTTGTATATTTATAGTTTTTTGCTGGTTTTATTTGTATATTTTAAAGTTTTTTGCTGGTTTTATTTTTGGATTTATAGTTTTTTCTGGTTGTATTTATGTATTTATAGTTTTTTGCTGGTTTTATTTGTATATTTTATCGTTTTTTGCTGTTTTATTTTTGCATTAATAGCTTTTTGCTGGTTTTATTTGTGTATTTATAGTTTTTTGCTGGTTTTATTTGTGTATTTATAGTTTTTTGCTGGTTTTATTTGTGTATTTATAGTTTTTTGCAGGTTTTATTTATGTATGTTGTGTTTTGTTTTGATTTATTTGTATATCCTATTGGTTTTGACTGTGTTGCCCGTACATGTCATTGGTTTTTAAAGGTTTAGGTGGTTTAACTTGTACATATTATAGATTCTTTTGCACAGCAGAGCCCTACTTTTTGGTTCCTGGTGAAGTTCTGCTGTAGCATCTCTGGCCAGAACAAAGTAAAACCTGCAGCTATAAACACCTCAACATGAATCAGGTGCAGATGAGACGCAGCAGCAGTGTTTGATTGGCCGGGGCTCAGATCCACCTGACTGGACCAGAGATCAAAGCCCGACCAGAGGAGGACCAGGACCCCAGGGTCTGGGATGGTCCTCTGGACCTCAGAGACCACCTCATCAAAGGCTGTTACCCACAAACCACTGGGGCCCAAGCAGGTGAAGCAGAGATTCACATTTCATTGCTTCTACGTGTCATTCAGTTGTTTTTTATTGTTTTTGTTTGATTGTCTGAGTTTGTCATCGTCTTCCTCATGATTGATTCATTATCTGATGTAAATATATCAGTCAGTTCATTGCTTTGTGTTGCTGCTTATTTCATCTGACTTTATTTTTCCCTACGTTGTGAATGTTCAAAATAATAGATCCGTAATAAAATGCATCCAGACTCACATGGCAACACCAAAGAACTCGTGCTTGGCGGTGGAGACGACGACATCGGCCTGGCTCAGAGTTCTCAGATACTGGTCTTTACTCTGAAGGAAACCCCAGTGTTCGATGTGTGAGTCCAGCTGCTGACGAGCCTCGGAGAAGACGGCTGAAAAACCACAGAAGAAACATGTGAGAGCAGCCAAAGGTCGAGGTCCAAAACTTCAACAGGACACCTTCAGCTCTCACTCATTAGCTTCACTCATTCACACAACTCAGAATAATCTTTCTGAGTGGCTGTAGCGCCACCATCTGACCAGTCACCTCTGGTTTCTCAGATCCACAACAATGATCCAACATCCATCAAAATGAATCCATGTGGATCCTGTTGGTGGACGGCTGAGACATTCTGCAGGTCCATTATTGTCTTTTAAGAGGATTAGACTCTGGTTCATATCAGTGGAATCATCTACCACCGGCATATAGACTGATAAAACTCAGCAACCCAAAGTATTTCCAGTTCAAATAAAGCAGTTTGGAACAAGATATGACACCATATCAGTGATGGGTCAATGCAGAACATTCAGTAATTTTACACATTCAGACCAAGTAGAACATCTCTGAAAACACTGAAGATCTTAAACCATCAATCATCGATTCAACCACATGTTGTTTCTTTAATTCTATGAGTCTGTATAAAGCATAATGCACCACACTTTGATAAAATCTACTTTTTCCACTGAACATGAATTGATTTCTGCCTGATATAGCTCTTCTGGGACTCACTGCACTGATGCTGTAACAATGATATCTATTCATTTGATTAACTCAGATCTGTATTAATGAATATCAGATTCACATTCAGATGATGAAGAGCTGCTTTAATGGTTGACATGTGTCATTACATTCCTTTAATAAAACAGGTCAGTCTCATCAGGTAACGTTAAAGAACATAATCCAAGTCACAGTTTTTACTCAATGAAAACTTTCAATTAGATCAAAACTCATCGATTCGTCCAAAGTCACAAGTTCAGAGGTTTGTGTCGTCTGAGCAAAAATCAACTAAATGAGACTGAATGAATTTAAAAAAGCGTCTGCACACGGGTTTATGTGGACGTTTACAGCGGCAGCAGGAAGACGAACAGGTGAAGGGAATCGATGAGTTCAACCTCTGAACCAATCAGAGCAGATTAAAGTCGTCCTAATGGGATTGAATTCCTCTGACATAAAGCTGAATATGAGGCTGAATTTACAACCTCTCGTAAAAACCACAACGTCTCAATATCACAGAGTGTGTTCATTAGGCTAAAACACACATTATATCATTAGAGCATCATCAGCTGATGATGTTTAGCAATTAAAACCATGGGCTGTGACCTCTGACCTCCCCTAATCTCATAACACACTGGGTGGATATGATTCTGATTTGGCTCCAGGACGAGTGAAAGTCAGCCATGAACAGAGAGGCTGGACGACCAGACAAATAAAAACACCACGATATACGACTCAGGGCTGTAGACGCACAATCTATTTATTATCTTTATTATTCTGCAGAGTTTTCAGACTAATTACACTAAGTCTCCATAACTATATGAGTTGGTTTCATTACTTTACAGAAGCTGCTTTTGGGATGAGACAAAATATTACTTATCCACAAGCCACTGGTTCAGTCTTAAGGAAAAAGGAGAATTTAACGCCAGCCATGTAAGGTGCACCATTTAAGATGGACTGTTTAAGATCAACTGTTTAAGGTGAACCGTTTTAGATGAGCTGTTTATGATCAACCATTTAATGTCAACCATTTAAGGTGAACCGTTTAACGTTCAACATTTAAGGTGAACCATTTAAGGTGACATATTCACATATTTCCTGTAAGTAGCTGATGCGTGTACTTGTACTTCCTGTATGTAGTTGATGTGTGTACTTGTACTTCCTGTATGTAGCTGATGCGTGTATTTGTACCTGGAACGTCCGTGAATGTTTCCCCGAGGACAGACAACCTGAAGTCCAGTCCTCGGTCCTTCAGCCTCAGCAGAGTTGAGAACAGCAGCTCTGGGTTCTTATCATGTTCCCTGTAAAGACACAGAAAAACAGACTGGGTCTGGGGAGGACCAGGACTTAGGAGGACCAGGATCATGTCTGACAAGGACTCGGACTGAGTCCAGGTCCAGGTCTAGGTGAGGTCTTGGATGCGTAGTACTGATACAGTGAGAATAATAAAACCAAACTAATCCAGAATCAGTAGGTTTTAAATAAACTCATTCTCTTCAGGATTCAATGTTTAAACATCTCTGATTGGCCGACCTCCACTAAATCTTCCTAGCAACCAATGATCACATTTTACTCAATTGATTCTGCTCATCAGTTCAATTCCTCTTTCATTTAACGAAAAAACTTTTCACAATGTCAGTTGACAAGGACTGATTATGGGTTCCAGTTTTCTGTTTGAATAAAACCAGGATGAAAAATTATAATTATTAGAAGTATTAGTAGTAGTGGTATGTATGTACAAATAAGGATGTGATTTCCATAGACCTGTCCAGTATTTACTCATGCCTTTAATACCTGATAATGTGTCCTCTTTTTTTGTGGTTTGTAAAGCATTAAAATCCAACATGCAGATCCAGCAAATATTAACTATGCTGGTACAGCAGTCATGGAGTTATTTGGGTTAGTAGACGTTGTCAGTTGACATTGTCAGTAGATGTCAGTTGACATTGTCAGTAGATGTCAGTTGACATTGTCAGTAGATGTCAGTGGACGTTGTTATACTGATGGGGTTGTGGTTGTTCTTCTGCTGCTGTTTGTTCTGATTTTTCATCCTGTCACAGATCGGAGGTGAACTGATCCTGATCAGGATCCTGTTGTTGATCCAAACCTCTTACACACTTTAATCCTAAAGCTGGATCGAAACCTGGTGCTGCAACTCCTCCTTCACCTGAAAACAGCTGGTCCCCCCCCACCCCCGCCTGTCCACGTCTACCGGCCTGCAATAAGACGTCCTGTAATCTGAGGATCCAGGCCACACACAGATTAAAGCCAAAAACTAGAGATGAGATGGAGCAGAGGAGCTTCAATCAGAGAGATTAGCGGCGTCTCTGTGGAAATCCTCATTTATTGCACAATCCAGCACATTAATCCAGTTCACAGCAGATTACAGCACGGCTGCTGTTGTCACTGATATAAGAGAAGGTGAAAAACACCATCACACCGCTGCACTGTGGAGCTCTAATCTGATTTAGAAACATGTTTAGAGCAAAAAACAACACGAGCAACAGAAACTGAAAACAGCAGAAAACACTGGAGGAAACCAGAGTCCAGGAGGATTTAAGACAAAGCAGTGTAAGGAAATGACCCTGAAAACTAAAAAATTACCCTGAACATGAATAAACACCTGTAAAACTAAATTAATAAATGACCCTGAAAACTAATAAACAACCCAGAAAACTAATTAAACCCCTTGAAAACTGTAAAAACAACCCCGAAAACTAATAAACTCCAAAAAATTTTAAAAACCCCGGAAAACCAATAAATGACCCCAAAAACTAATCAACAACCTGAAAAATAAACGACGACCCTGAAAACTAATAAAAGATGCCAAAAATGAATGAATAACTCCAAACACTAATAAAACACCCTAAAAAGTAAAAAAAACGACCCCGAAAACTAATAAAAGACCCAAAAAGTAATAAACAATTCTGAAAACTAATAAACGACCCAGAAAACTAATAAAAGACCCCGAAAACAAATGACCAATCCCTGAAAAATTAATGAAAGACCCTGAAAACTAATACACAACCTAGAAAATAGAAACCAATGAAAAACCTAGAAGACTTTTGAAATCTACTCAAAATAGTAAAGTTTGGTTGGATTTAATTTCCTGTTGTATCTTGTTTCGATTCCAAATCACAAAAAAGATGTTTCTTAGTGATTTGAGGTAACCATGGCAACAAAAAAACTGAACTTTACAAAGTTAAGTCTTAGTTTTTTAAGGTCCTGGCTTTACTGGCAAGTGGTAGGAATCACCATGGTAACCATGTACAAAAGGGGGAATCACCATGGTAACCACACTACAGTCGATCACTTTAATATTAGTGTCTTTAATGATTGTCAGACATTTGGTGAAATCAATGTGAAACAGCAGGTCAGTATTTCTTTTGCACATTTTTATGTTGTATTTATTTTATTTTCAGTTTGATGTCAGTCGTATTGTTTCAGTTGCATCTTTAACTTGTCTTCAGATTTCCTCTAAACTGTTCTCTGGCTGAAAATGACTTTTACTGTTTTTACAAACTGACCTCAAATGCCTCATTATCGTCGCTAACCTTCAGATTAAATATCTAACTCCTCGTCTGATGAGGACTCACCACCTGTGAGGCCAGACGATGTGCAGAGGTCTGACCTGGTCTTCAGCTGGTCTGAGGTCCACTCTGGGATCAGGACTGGACCCATGTGGATCTTCTTCTTCACACCTGTAGTGTTCAGTCTGGTTAAAGCTCATCATGGAGACATTTAGGAACCATCACATACAGAAAGATGAGACAAAACTAAAAAGTGAAAGCATTCTGTCACAGGTCTTTAAACCCAACTAAGGGTTCAGGTCTTTGAACCCGACTCAGCGTTCATAAGTCAGTGAAAGATTTAATATTGAGCAGATGTAATTCTAATTAGTCATCAAGTCAACCATGCACGACTGAAAATGATTGTCAAGTAAACGACAGGTTCACCTCTTCAGGTCTCCACCGTCTGCACTGATTGGCAGCTGCTGGTTGGCTCGCAGTCCGCTGATGTCATCAACGTGTGACGTCTCTGCAGGTCTGCGCTGAAGTTTATGTTCAGGCAGAAACCTGAAGACAAACAGAAGTATCAGAGATGTTGATATTGATAAGATACCGAAGAACCCTGGTACATGTTAGAACCTGATCCAGGAACAGGAGAGTTAGGGTCAGCCAATGGGAGGGGCTGCTGTGTCAGGTATATGACCTTCAGCATCATGGTTTAGGGTTAGGGTTAGGGTAAACCACACCTCAGGACAACTTCAGCATGTGGACTTATTTAACAGCATTTTAAGAGTGAACATCAGATCTGGATGCCCCTGATCTTCGACCTGAGAAGAAATGCCTCAGCTGGACACAAGGAGGCACTTCAGGATTAGATCACTTTTCACCAGTTAGAACAACAGGGTTCTGCAGCGAAGTCACATCTAAGACCTTTATCCAAGGACAGTTAGACCAAACTTCAGATGTTACAGTACAGAAGACCCCAGAGTCTGCAGTGACCGACCCAGTGGACGAGAATCAGGACCAGGCCGATCCACCCACCGGTCTGATCTTGATCCTCCTCCACCTGCTAATCCTCTGGTTGTGATGAGTTCTCCTACCTGGTAATCTGTGCCCAGTTCAGCAATCAGCTGACTTTAATCTGATAAATCTGCTGTGATTACGGCAGCCTCCTCATCAAACATGAAAACAGCTGCTGCACCTCCATCCTCCTCCTGGTGGATTACACTGAGTTAGACCAAGGAGGAGGAGGGGGAGGAGGCTCTTAGGACCATAATCATCTCCAGATGTGTGTTTGAAGTGACAGAAACTGAATTAAAGCTGCATCACTGATTTGTCCTTAAAGGCTCAGTAAGTGTCACCACGTTGTGTCTAAGTTTAATAAACTGTAGGATAAAGATGACGTTCAGCTCTTCTTCATCTGTGAATTTAAGGAATGAACTTGTCAGGTGCTTCATTCCACAGAGATGGAACCCACTGAGAACCAGAAAAGTAGAACAGGACCACATAAACACAGAGGTCACCTGTCACAGCCACAGTAGAGTTGGCAAAGGGTTTGGGTTGACCAGATTAGGGTGGAGACTAACCAGGTTTGGGTTGAGGTTGACCAGGTTAGGGTTATGAATTAGGGTTAGGGGTTGACCAGGTTAGAATTAGCAGTTGGAGTTAAGGTTGACCAGGTTAGGGTTAGTGGTTGGAATTAGGGTTGACCATGTTGTCAGTGGTAGATTTAATGTTTTGTGGTGGATCAGGGTTAGGGTTTGACATGTTTCCTACATTCTCTGATTTCAGTGGGTGTCAGTCAGGATTCCTGGTTTTTATTTTCAGTTGGAGTGAAAATCTCATCAGTTGAATGTTCCGTGAAAAGGCTGATTGACTCAGTGTGCACATATTTGTTGTATGATCAGAGTTTCATCTGACATCTGTGTCCAGATTATGGTTTCAGCCCTGACTGGACTGAGCAGTGATGGAGGATGTGACACCTGCTGGTCACATGGATCTCCTCTGATTGGATTATTCAACTCAGATCAGATGCTCACACCACTGTGATGAATGCAGAGGCTTTGAACCCACGGTGGGTTTCTGCCACCTCGGGTCAATCTCTATTCAATTACTGAATTCCAGCCCTCAGAAACGAGTGATGGATGAGACCACAAAAACAGCGACTGCAGATATTGGTGGACACAGCAAAAACACCTGAGTGTTTACTAGAGAAGACGAAGAAGAGTTGGACCTCCACAGGCCACGTCCACAACAACAAAGAAGAAGAAGAGATGGACCTCCACAGGCCACGTCCACAACAACAAAGAAGAAGAAGAAGAGATGGACCTCCACAGGCCACGTCCACAACAACAAAGAAGAAGAGCTGGACCTCCACAGGCCATGTTCACAACAACATATAAGAAGAAGAAGAGCTGGACCTCCACAAGTCACGTCCACAACAACAAAGAAAAAGAAGAAGAAGAAGAGTTGGACCTCCACAGGCCACGTCCACAACAACAGAGAAGAAGAAGACTTGGACCTCCACAGGCCATGTCCACAACAACAGAGAAGAAGAAGACTTGGACCTCCACAGGCCACGTCCACAACAACAGAGAAGAAGAAGAAGAAGAAGAAAAAGAAGAAGAAGAAGAAGAGTTGGACCTCCACAGGCCACGTCCACAACAACAGACACAAATGGTTATTGGAGAAGATATTTAAGATATTTATTTTAAACTTGGTGACTCCGAGATCATGCTCAGGTTTGTGTGTTTTTTGTGTTGACCTCTGACTGGAGCTCAGGTTTGTGTGTTTTTTGTGTTGACCTCTGACT
>JAPQRP010000016.1:35912846-35928108 GCA_037367295.1 Apogon hyalosoma | reverse complement strand
GTGGGCCTTCAGCAGGTAGACCTTCAGCAGGTAGACCTTCAGCAGGTGGGCCTTCAGCATGTGGATCTTCAGCAGGTGGGCCTTCAGCAGGTAGACCTTCAACAGGTAGACCTTCAGCATGTGAACCTTTAGCAGGTGGGCCTTCAGCAGGTAGACCTTTAGCAGGTGGGCCTTCAGCAGGTAGACCTTCAGCAGGTGGGCCTTCAGCAGGTAGACCTTCAGCAGGTGGGCCTTCAGCAGGTAGACCTTCAGCAGGTAGACCTTCAGCAGGTGGGCCTTCAGCATGTGGATCTTCAGCAGGTAGACCTTCAACATGCGGACCTTCAACATGTGGACTTTCAACAGTTGGATCTTTAAAGTTGAGTATGACTTTCATCACCAATTTTTCATCAAATCTGTAAAACCAGACTCACGGCCCAAGTATCATGAATCCATAAGCCTTTCTGTTGTTACTGACCTGAATCTCTTTCCACACGGTGAACAATTTTGAAGTGTACTCCACCATGAACAGTCCTTTTGTGTACAAACAGAGCCGGTAAGTCAATTGGGCATTTTCGGAAATTTGTCAGGACGTGCATTGTAGGAAGCGGAGCTACACGCAGCCGCATTATGGCCACAGCAGCAACAAACACGGAAAAGGCTTCATCGCCTCTTACTACTGCAGCTGCGTGGAGCTCCGCTTCCCACAATACACATCGTAGTAAATTTCCAAAAATGCCCAAGTGACCTACCGGCTCTGGTGGAGTACATTTCAAAATTGTTCACTGTGAGGGAAGACATTCAGGTCAGTAATCACAGAAAGGCGTATGGATTCATGATACTTAGGCTGAGTCAGGTTTTACAGATGTGATGAAAAATTGGTGATGAAAGTCATATGCAGTTTTAAGTAGGCCATGACCCACAACACCTAAATCTACTTCCTGAACTGTGTTTAATGTGTGTCAAACAGACAACATGTTACAAGAAGAATAACACAACTTTATTAAAATTTAATTTTGGCTACATTTATTCGAGCATTTGAAGAGAAATTCAATAATAATACTTCAGACATTTCAGGAATTCATTTCATCACCTTCATCTTCATCAGTCCATCTTCACCTCTACAGTGGGATGAATAAAGTGGATTTTTAAAATCTTAAAAATACAGTGTTTTCACAATAATCATTGTATCAAAAGTTCCCCAAATTTAGAATTTCCAGTAGTTAAAACAAAGAGAAACAAAAAAGACAGAATGAATATTTCCAAACACCAGACTATTGACGTTGAATCAGAACGACACAAGCATCGTTTTACTAAAATATATCTATGTGTGAGGAACTCCAATACTGTACACTACAGTATGAAATAAATAAAATTAGGAAATATAAAATGAATCACATAAATAAAACGGTCATTCTCAAATAAAAACAGAAATGATGTTTGTGTAGCAACAGAAACAACATGAAGTTAACACTGACAGAACTGCACAGACGTGTAAACTAAAGCCTACGATAACACTGACACAGGGATGGCACTCCACAGGTTTGCATATATAAGGCTTTCTCTGGAGGAAAGAACCCGACCCAGGCTGGATCCAGGTTCCGAGTGGACCTGAGCCCTTTCAGATCCCACTTGTCCTCCTTTAAGAGTCGCATGGATGATGGATTCAGATCAGACACAGGTTTAAATGTTCCTTCACATAAACAGATAGAAGACATTGGAGGCCCAAGTCATGTGGTTAGTTGGTGTTTCCAAAAACAGAAAGGATCAAAACGTCACAGTAAAAGAGACACAAGCACGTCAACACTGACAGGACGCCACTGCCGCCGCCTGCTCCACACCGTCCCTCTTTTTACATCTTTTTATTTCGTAGTGATTCTGGCTTGAAGCAGATTTCAAAGACAGTGGGACATGGACGGGGACACAGCGTTTAGAATAATACTGTACACAAACACAGCTTCACTGCAGGAGAATAGACATTATTACTTCTTTTTTTGCATAAAGTGGATGTTTCAACAGTCCCTGTGACGACGCATTGTGTGGAAATACCACAAGACATCACACATATCACTTCAACATGGCAGAAAAGTCGCATTTATAAAACGCAGCTTCAGTGAATCTCATTTAAATCCTAGATTTAATGATAAATACTTTAGTGACCGGTTTTTGGTCATCAGTCCTGAACCTGTTGAACTCTTCCAAAACCTGCAGGAGCTTTGATGCAGTTGAACCAGATGGAGTCACCAGAGTCGACTCGGTTCAGTTTTTATCATATTTATAATAAAACTCACTGAGTTTGAATTTAAACAAGGCCTGTTACAATTAGATCGTTACTCAATCACATTATTGCAATTATTCCAGATTAAACCAGGCATCGACTGACTTGAACACAGAAATATCACAGCTCATCTCCACTTCAGGTTTATTTATCTGCACATTTCAACAGGTTTCACTTATTTATGTCCAGTTTGTTCAGCTTGTTTTCAAAGCTTAAAAGGAAAATAAATTATTTTTTCCATTATGTGGGTTTTGTTTTTGTTTTGTTTTTTTTGTGTTAAGGTCAATAAATAACTCTTCCAACAGATTCAAATGCAGATGTTAAAAGGGAAACTCAAACCTAAAACCAGTACCTGGAAAACTTATGCATCAGATGTTGAATGTAGATGCAGATTCACACCTTAAAGCACCAAATGTTCATTATTCAGTGGTAGTTATTCTAATTAAAATAACAGGTTGCTATAATGATTCTTACCCATTCCTTACAGTAGTTCAGCAGGTACCCATTATAAAATCAGATATAAAAAAGCATCAGGTTTCAGTTGTGATTTGACAAATACTGGGTTCAACCTCCACATCTTGACATTAATGTTTGATGAAAGAATGAGGCAGAGTTCAGGGTTTGGTCGTTTTTGTGACGTTTTGCTATGGATGGGATGGTTGATACATGGAGCTGAGCTGAATAATGAACCTGATGTTCTAATCAGTCAACATTTCCTGATTTACTTCCCGAGGGGAATTTTATCGCTTCATGTTGTGAATTGTTGTAAAATGCGTGTTGTTCCGTGTTGAGGTGAACATGTGTTTGGTTTGGTCCAGTTGTTTCATGATGCGTCGTTACAGCCCCGTCCTCTGTTATTACAGCCCCGTCCACCCTCCGTCTTTTCCCATCAGTCCTCCTGGTCCGACTTGCCATCCGTTTTTCCTTCTGAGCCTTCGTCCATCATAAGTGTGGTGTCTTTGCTTTTGTCCTCCTCTTCATCATCCTTCCCCTCTTCCTCCTCCTCCTCCTCCTCTTCCTCCACCCCTTCCCTGAAACTTGCCTCCTGTCCGTCCATCACCTCCTCATACACTGTTTTGTCCCCGACCTCGGTTCGTCCCGTGGCCTCCTTACTTCCCGTTCCGGTCCCGTCCTCCCGCCGGTCCTCAGGGTCCGGGTACCCAAGAGGTCCCAGACCCTGCAGGTAGGCGGTCCTCATCAGCAGCTCCGGTCCTCCTCCTCCTCCTCCCTTGTCCCGGGCCTCTCTCTCGGCCGCCTCGCGTTCCTCCGCCTCCCTCTTGCAGTAGGAGTAGCGGTGGTTCATGTGCTGCGAGTACGAACCGGAGTGTGAGAAGCGTTTTCCACATTTGTCGCATTGGTAAGGCTTCTCTCCGGAGTGGAGGCGCGAGTGTTCGATCAGGTGGTGTTTGTGTTTGAAGGCCTTTTTACAGATCTGACACTGATGAGGACGTTTACCTGCAGAAACACAGACAGACGGGAGGACAGCGGTCAGGCAAACACACGGCAAAAACACGCAAAAACACACCAAACACGCAAACACACAAAACACACAACTACATGGCAAAAACATGCAAATACATAGCAGAACCACGCAAACACAAGGCAAAAACAGGTAAGCACATGGCAAAAACACGCTAAACACGCAAACACACAGCAAACACTTGCGGCAAACACACAGAAAAAAATACACCAAACACACAGCAAAAGCACACAAATACATGGCAAACACACACTAAACATGCAGACACGCAGCAAAACCACGCAAACACACAGCAAAAATCACACAACCGCACAGCAGAAGCACACAATTACATGGCAAACACAACCCAAACACGCAGCAAAGACACGCAAACACACAGCAAAACCACGCAAACACATGGCAAAAACACACTAAACATGCAAACACACAGCAAACACAGAAAAAACACACAGCAAAAACACACAAATACATGGTAAACACACACCAAACATGCAAACACACAGCATAAACATGGCAAAACCACACAAGCACATGGCAAAAACAGGCTAGCACATGGCAAAAACGCACTAAACATGCAAACAAACTGCAAACACTCATGGCAAACATGCAAACACACAGAAAAAAACCACACCAAACACACAGCAAAAACAGACGAATACATGGTAAACACACACCAAACATGTAAACACACAGCAAAAACATGCAAATGCATAGGAAAATCACGCAAAAACATGACAAAACCATGGAACACACGGCAAAAACAGGCAAACACATGGCCAAAAACACACACCAAAAATATGCAAACACACAACAACAAAAATACAAACACATGGCCAAAAACAGGCAAACACACAGCAAAAATATGCAAACACACAGCAAACACACCAACACAAGAAAAACATGTAACACACAGCAAAAACATACAAACATATGGCCAAAATCACGCAAACACAGGGCAAAAACACGCAAACACACAGCAAAAACATACAAACACATGGCCAAAAACACACAAACACACAACATGGAAAACATCCACAATTTACTCATTACAGCATAAAAGTTCAACAAAGTGAAGGATACTAATTTCTGGGTCATTAGGATCCTGAACCTGGATGATCTGGTTTCATTTTAGCTCTAAGATACTGCCTCTAAAGACTCCATTACCCATGAGCCTCAGCTGCTGCCATGGATATCTGCAACTAAATCTAGCAGTGAAGAAGTGATTTAATTAAATAGAACACAAAGAAAAAGAAAGACTACAATGAACAACAGACGTGGTCTAGAACTGGTCCTAAACTGAACCTGAACTGGTCCTGAAACAGGACCTGGTTTTATCTTTTGTAGTTGTTGTTTGAATGAGGCTCAAATGTTTCTTGGACCAGTGACTGTGCTCAGTTGAGTTTGTTTTGGTCTGAATCAGTGACAGATTCAACTGTGAGTCTGGTTCAATCTCAGTCCAAACATAAACCTGAGTCCACATTGACTATAAAAGCAGAGTCTGGTCTAAAGAGACTAAAGGCATCATTACAGAGACATCCTTAAAAGTGTGACGTCCCTCTGCAGTACAAGTTGAAAGTATAAGTTGAATGTACAAGTTGTGGTGTGGTTGTTGTGTTGAGTCAGTTAATCGTGTGCATCTGTGATTGAAACGTGAATGTCTTCAACAGATCGTGTGTGTGTGTGTGTGTGTGTGTGTGTGTGCGTGTGCAGCTCAAACAGCTGAAGCTGACAGAATCCTGCTGAAACGTTTCCAGGTGGAAAAGGGGATTAGACTCTGACGGAACAGTTTGACTGTGAACTTTAGTTTCACCTGAGCCCTGAACGCTCACACGCGTCTCGGTGTGTCCGTCTGCCGCCATGGCGACAGGCAGCAAGACAACATACCTGACGAGCCGCAAAGCAACATGAACCTGCGACGGTGAGCGGCGAGCGAGCAGGCGGCAAAGTGATGTCATGAACCTGAATAAACCTGATGAGAATGAGCCAAAACACAGCGGTTCACACTGGGAGGATTCACTACCACTGACTCTGACTGACGCGGCCTGGGGGTCCACGGCGCTGGGCAGAGTCCAAAACACAGCCCCCGCACGCACACACACACACACACGCAGCACAGTGACATGCACACACACACCACATACGCCACACAGTGACACACACACACCGCACACACACACCACACACATGCTGCACAGTGACATACATTCCACACACACACACACACACACTGCACAGTGACACGCACACCACATACGCCACACAGTGACACACACACACCACACACGCACACCGCATGCCACACAGTGACACACACACCTCACGCACACACATACACACAAGCTGCACAGTGATTTGCACACACGCAGACCACACGCACACATTTATGAACGCGCACACACATGCTCTCCTCGTCACACACACACTCAGCGGATTGTAGCCACAAATATCCCTGGAATGGCTGAAACATCCGCCATCGCTGACACCGTTTACAGTAACACATACACACACGCAGCGGCGGCAGAAATAACCGTGACGGTGGATTCTCACTGGAGTGACGGGGGGCGGAGGTGGACGACATGATGCAACAGAGTGAAACCGCCGAGGTAGAACAGGTTGACAGCGACAAGGCTCAGGTGACTTAAAGTTAGAAAAAGTGACGAAATGAAAAACAGCAAAACTGAATCGCATCAAAAACAAACAGATTTGTTGACATTGAAACATTGTCAACATTTCAACTTTAATATCAAATACTTTTATGAATTCTAAAATTTTATCCTGGACGTTTCAAGTTCATCGTTGACATTCACTCAATTTTCTAACATTACTGTCAAAATTTCAACTTTATTCTCCAGATTTCAACTTTATTGTTAAAATTTACATTTTGTGATGTTTAAACTATTGTTTTGATGTTTAGACTTTGATGGTGACATCGTAACATTATTCTCAGTGTTTCAGCTTTAACAACAAAATTTAAACTTTATTGTTGAGTTTGGCTGATGTGTTCTTTCTTTTAACATGTTTGGTTATTGTGTTCTGTTAACGTGTTTTGTTATCGTGTTCTGTTGATGTGTTCTGTTAACGTGTTCTGTGATCCTGATCCCTACCCCCCGCTGAAAAAAAGGAACATGTTAAAGGCCATGGTTCACAGAGAACAGAACAAACAGAAACTGGAGAAGAACAACTAGGGTTGGTTCTAAAAGCAGAACAGAAGCAGAACATAGAGGAACATGGCATCGGGGGTGGGACAGTGAAGACAAGTGTCCAGATGTGATATATACCTGTGTGCTCATATTTGTGTCTTAGGAGGGAACTGGTCTTCTGGAATGTTTTGTC
Source organism: Apogon hyalosoma (assembly GCA_037367295.1). NCBI lineage: Eukaryota > Metazoa > Chordata > Actinopteri > Kurtiformes > Apogonidae > Apogon > Apogon hyalosoma. Next base: position 35,921,038 of record JAPQRP010000016.1, on the reverse strand, counting down.
GCACAAGTCACAGGCGTACATACCACTTTCAGTCTTCTTAATCTTCTTCCTGGAGAACAGCGAATCGCTGTCTGTCAGGTCGTCCAGGCCTGACAGATAGTCCGCCGTCCCGTCCAGTAGGTCCCCCTGAAACAGACAAGACCGACACCCAGCAGGTCAGTAAAGTGCACCTGAGTCAACTGAACACCCAACCTGAAACTCCCCCATCAACCTGAACCATCAATCTGACCCCCCCACTGTCATCCTGAACCTCCACCATTAAAATGAAAATCTACCTCCAACCAGATCCCCTCTCATCAACCTGAACCCCCACCATCATCCTAAACCTCCCCCATCAACCTGAACCCCCCACTGCCAACCTTATCCCACGTCTGGACAGAGCTTAAAGGTAAGACCCTTGATCCACTGGGTAGCAAGAGGGGGAGAGGGGCATTATGGGATGGGGGTGGGTATGATCAGTGGACAGACTGATAAAAAGGTAAGAACAGGTAAAACTTTAAAAAAAAAAAACAAAACTAATCAGTAAAAGTAATACTAGATGCCAGTTTATTTTTGAATCTTCTTGGAGGTGCTACTGATTCATTTTTCCATGTCCAAGAAACATAAAATATACTTTTCTGAGAGTTTGTGAGTTTTAGAAAATGTGTATTCTCCTAACCCTGACACCCTCTGGGATAAGAACGATAATCCTTAAAGATCCACAAAGGCTTTTGTATCAGTCATTACAACACGCTGTTTATATTTGAGGACCTGTAGGGATTTTTACCTGGAAACCTGTTTTCCGCTGGTACTTCCTCCTCTGCTGCATTTCAGCAAACGTGGCAGCCCCGGTGGCGTAGGTGTAGGCCATGTGAGGCAGGAAGCTCATGGGGTCAAGGCCTGGGTAAGGCCTGAGACCTGGGATGGACGCCTGGGCTGGAGACATAAAAGTGGGTGGAGGAAATGCTCCATGAGGTGACAGCGAAGTGTACACCGGACCACCAGCAAACGGGTTAATCCCAAAAATTGGACTGGTGCTTTTCTCCAGCTGGTGGATCGAATTCCCTCCGACATCTGGGCCCAGGACCTCCTTCTTAATATTGGCCAGGTCTAGGGCTGCCAGTTCCCCATTTCGGTCAGGGAAAAACCCGTTGGGTCGGAGTCGTTTCTCAGCCTTTTGGGCCAAGTGTTTGGGTAGGGACAGGTCTAGTGGTGTGTCCCCATGGGTATCCTCAGAGGCCAGGCTGTTTGGAGTGTATGAGCTACTCTGGGAGTTTTTTGAGGAAGTTGATGATAAGTTCAGGGGTGACGACGTGTTACTTCTCAAATGGTCCAAAGAGTCTAGTGGTTTGTCCCCCTGCTGGTTCGCTGTAAACTGGTTGGCCTTGGTGAGTCCATTTGTGAAACCACTGTGTGAATCTGGAAGCGACATTGGCAAGTGGCTCAAATGTGGAGGTGGTGACTTCCTGCGGCTTCCGCGGTTGTTTTGGGTCTTCCACTGAGCAAACCACTCCTTGACGAAGTCCTGTGGAAGACCCACTGCAATGGAGATCTTGAGCAGCTCCTCTGAGTTCGGCTCGGTGTTCATGGCAAAGTAGGCTTTGAGCACCGACACATGGTCCTTGAAGGGGTTGATGGGACTTGTTCCTCGCTCATTGGCCGCCACTGATTCCCTGCGACCTGCAGGACTGCTGTCAGCCGGCTGCAGGACGGCTTTGATCTCCTCATTCATCTTGCACAGGTAGCGTTCATGTTGGTGCAGCGGAATTGGCCCGTTAAACGTGTCCTTGCAGTACTGGCAGGAGAAGGACAGGAACTGCTGTGATTCCAGGGATTTCTCCTCAAGATCTGAGTGGTTGGGGTTCTCCTTCTTGATGTCCACAGACCTTTTGGACTCGTCAATGAGTGTCTTGGCCTCATTGACTTTCTCCAGAGTGTAGTCAATGATGCTCTTGGTGGGACTGCTATGAAACCCACTCAGCTTCTGGTCCTCCATTTGTTCTCCCAGCTCTTTCATGTAGGCCCGGAGTTTGGAGATCTCTTCTGGGTTCTCGTCCATCTTCTGACGACACACAGTGTTGTCAACGATCTGAAGCACCTGAGGAAAACAGAAGACAAAAATAAGACAACTTTAGAGTTTTCAGATACTGGTGGTTGAATATTTTCTTCCTCCTTTTTGCTCTTACATTTGAATGCAACTATCTGTCCTACAGGCTTCAGTTTTAATGAACCTGAGTGTAATTAACCATTTGTTTAATTTTATATCATTGTTTGTCTGATTTCAACCTAAATAGATGAAACATTAACACAAAGAAAAAACAATCCAATAATTGAATTCAACAGTAAAAATCACAGATGACAAACATGAATGATGTAAAACTCAGACAACATGAAACCAATTAGAGCTAGTGATAACAAAACATCAAATCTAAAGTTTTTTTTCATTTTTATGGACAATTTATAGTTTTTAACATTTTCTAGTCACATGGAAAGAAGATAAAACTTCATTCTAAAATACTTTTCCTTCAATGAAGCTGCATGTAAAAAAATAAAGAAACAAACTGTAGAAGTTCACAAATAAGAAACAAACATGCATTTGAAGTTGAGTAATTTTTCATAAAAACCAACAACAAATGGAGTCTGGATCATAAAAAAAACCGCATCATAAAATTTCTGTTCTGTGACTTTGGTTGAAAACTGATTCACACATGGAGTTAATGTTGGATGCTTTAGACTTAGACTGGTTTAATGATCTGAACATTATATCGTTAAGACACGAGGGTCTGTTTTTAATCCTTTGAGAACATTTCAGATCCTGGACTTTGTCTCCTGCTTTTGTGTTTTTGTCCCAGTATTTCATCTTCTATTGTGTGTTTGTGATAAACCTGGTAAACTGACCTTCTGCACCTCGCTCAGGTTGTTTCCCAGTGGTCCAGCGTAGCCCAGCAGGGGCATGTCCAGCCCCACCCCCCCCAGGTGCTGCAGAGGGCTGTGGGACGAGCTTAGCGGGCTGGCTCCTCCTCGTCCGTTGGCGTACACGCCCGTTCCTCCGAAGCCACGCTGCGCCGCCATCAGCAGCCGGTACTCGTTGAAGTCCACAGGCTCAGCCTTGATGTCCAGCTGCTGGTCCTGGAGGCCTGGTGGGCGGGTGTTCTCCAGTTTGTGGCGGAGCTGGGCCAGGGCGGGGCTTCCAGGTGACGAGGTGGTGGAGTTGGGGGAGGAGCCGGGTTTGCTCCCGTGGCGTATGCGTCCGTTGACGGCGATCAGACCGATGCATTTCTTACTGCTGATGTGGGAGCTGTAGGAGCCGGAGTGGGAGAAACGCTTCTTACAGTTGGAGCATTCATATGGTTTCTCACCTGGAAAAACACAAAAACACACATTTATTCACAAGCACATTTTAGCATTAGGTTTCAGCCATAATCAGAAGTACACCCAGAACTGCACATGAACTGATCAACCAATCAGATGTTATTTACTTTGGTTTATTTAAGGCTGTTCCCCTGTTATGCTGAAAAATTATACATCTACAAGAATATAAAAATTGAATGATTTAGATCCTAATACAGAACCGTTCTGTACCGTGTTTGACAGATACATGGATAATATTATCTGTAAACGGATGTGGATGTCATGTCACGAATCAGCTACAGATGTAGAATATGAGGGTTTTATGTCTGAATGAGCTCATTTTCATGTTTGACGATGAACAATGACTCGACATGAAACTGAAAGGTTGAACCCACTCAGATGGTCTTTGCTCTGTTTGTCTTCTGATCATGACTCAGATCTGAAGAGCTTGACTAAGTCCTGGACCAGGACGTGGACTGAAACCCACCGCTGTGAATGCGCAGATGCTCCTTCAGGTGATGCTTGTATTTGAAGGCTTTTCCACATTCGCTGCATTTGAACTTGCGGTTTCCAGCTCCTTCGTTGAGAAGCTGCGGCTGCAAAAAGAAGAAGAAGAAGAAACCGAGTAGGAGTGAGAAGAGACGCTACCGGGGGAATTTAATAGTATTTAAAGCAGATCTGATGGAAGCAGCAGCAGGGTTTTCATGTGTTTGTGAGAACAGTGTGGGCTGAAGGTGCATCCCCACCAATGGAAATGCAAATACAGATAAACAAATACAAACAGCCAATGGAACGAGGTGAGGCCCAGACAGGGAGATGAAATTTTCTGAACAACTCCACGCTGGATCTGGAAAGTCACCAACATCCACCAAACAGATATCCACCATTTACCTTCCACTCAAGTTAAATACCACAAAAAGACTCATGTAAAACAGGTAAAAGAGTCAGTTCAGAACCAGAGCCAACCTGAAACTGGATCTTATTTATCAAAAACCAACAAGACAATATTCAGTGAAAAAATACTCAACATGTGTTTTTGACTGACAAACAATAAGAACTTGAAGGTTTATGGTGAGGATTCTTCCCTTCATCAGTCCTTGTAGCATCGAAATATTTAAAGATGTGGGATTCATTAAAAAAATAAACAAGTCTTCAACAGAAGAATTATCAATGTTGAATATTGAAAATATGAAATAAGAAAACCATAAATAAAATAATCAAAATGGTTCCATCCTCAGGTTAGATCTGTTTCACATCAGTGTTCCTTTAACAGTTTAATTCACAAATAAAAAGACATTTAAAGTCATTAGGGATTATGATTGTTTTAAACCATCTGCTCTATTTACAGCAGATCTGATGACTAAACTCAAAAAATCTTATTAGCAACGCAGTGGAATCTGGAAATTGAAGATCCTCTGCTGATTTACAGACAGCTGTGGACTCTTAAACATTCAGGACTGTATGTAGGACAGAAAAAACTGGACAATTTTACATTAAAGTTTCTGAAATAATCCTACGTGTCTATGATGTAAAGACATGGTTTTAATCTGTTGTGTTCTTTGAATCTGTTCCAGAATCAGCTGATGTAGAGTCACATGGTCTGAAACCAACATGTTCATTTGCTCACACTTCAACAACTGGAGGTGTGGAACATGAATATGGAAATAAAGCTGACAAAAGGGGTGAACCAGTACTGACAGAAAAGGTTTACTGGTCACACTGGGGACCAGCAGAGGGCATCAAAAGGTTCAATAGATCCACTAACATCTTCCAAACATCCTGACGGAACCATTAGTGGTGTTTCACTGGTTCTAATCCACATCACATGGCTTAGAGTGATTATAAAACATATAAACACATGGAGTTCCTCAGGGATTCATCCTTGGTCCTCTGATGTTTAAATCTGGATGTGAAAAGTACAACAATTTTCATTGTTTATTTTTATTCTACTTTTAGTTGTGTGTTTTGTATCCTCATCTTTGGAAACCATAAACTAATCAGTCCATCTTTTCTGTGAAAAACTGAAAACATTTTAAATGTGACTAGGACAATGGACATATTAGGGGTTTTTTTTCATTTATTTATTTTCTGGGTTCAGTTATTTTTGTTTTCTTTTGATTTCTGGCTCAGTCATTAACTCTAAATTCATAGACAGCTGGTTCGGGTTGTGGTACTGGGTTGTACCTGTTCTCTTGTTGGCTTGTGTGTGGTCATGTGACGCTCCAGGTGTGTGCGGTGGCTGAAGCTGTCGTTACACAGCGGACAGGTGAAGTTGTCGCTGTCGTTCTTCTCGTGGCGGTATTTGATGTGTTCCTTCAGAGATGTCAGCCGTTTGTATCCGCGATCGCAGAATGGGCAGGTTAGCAGCTGAGCGAAGTCATCAGGTGTACCAGAAGGAAGGTCTGAACAACACAGGTCAAAGGTCAGATTTTCCCTTGAGCTTGACAAACCCAGTGTTTCTGCTGGAGCCGTTTCAGATTTACCATTTATAAAACTATTCCTGTTCCTTCCTGTGTTCTCTGAGTGTTTATGGTTTAGCCTCTTACCGTGTTCGTTATCGTCCTGTCCGATGGCTTCGGGCGTGCCCAGTCGCGTCACCTCCTCTGGGGCTTCTGGGTAAATAATGGCGGTGTCAGTACGTTGTAGGTACTCTGCAATGGTCACTGCATGGCCGTCACCCTCCTCCAGTTTACGCTTCAGAAAATACTCTTCAAGCTCTGAGACGCCATCAAGTCTTTTCACTGGAGAAAGAAAAGAAGACGTTAATGACTTGAATTGAGTTCAAGTCGATATAAGACAATCATCATATGAATACAATGTATTATTAATGTCTGGAACACCACAATGGAGCCCTGTGGGACTCCATAAACCTGTTTTTACATTAGTTATCGTAAGTTATCACTCAGTCTGACCTGTAGCATTTCCTGTTTCTGGACCCAGAGGCTCAAAGTCCTTCCTGTCGTCTGAAAAATACAACACATTTACTCTCATTTTAATCCATGCTCAAATTTTCTATCACCATCTTTTGTTATCATCATCATCATCCGCATCATCACCACCACTACCATCATCATTTTCTTCTGCTGTTATAGTATTTTGTTCAGTATTGTCTGATACACATGCACACACACGCACACACACACACATATATATACATACACACACATATTTAATATATATTAACCTCTACATATGTTCCTTTTCATTCTTTCTTTCCTCCTCTTTACCCATATTTCTTTATTTCTTCCTATTGATCTTTTCTTTCATGTTCATCTTTCTTCCTCTTCATCCTGGTTTTTCCTGCTGTTTCAGTCTCTTCTGGTGTTTGATATTTTTGTAGATGTTAATAGTAACAGTTTGTTATTTTTCATTTGTTCTGGTGAAGACAACACCATCTGTTCATGAAGATTAAAATCAGGGTGTTCAGAAAGCTGCCGTTTCATCTGTTCTGTATTTATAATAATTCATTACATTCACACATATTCAATCAAAATGACTGGAACATCAGAAGACGACTGGCACGTCAGAGAACGGTCAGCCTGCCGTGGTGGATCCCGGTCCTGATGCAGCCAAAGAGGTCAAAGGTCAAAGGGTCAGTTGTGTGATCTTTGGTGTCGTGGGCGGGTCTTACCAGTCCCGTTCAGGTGTCCAGTTGACTCGTCTCCCAGGCTCCACCCCTGATGGTAATGGTGGGGGTTTTGGTGTCCGTCCCTGACCTCTGACCCCTCCAGGTCGCAGTACGACAACAAAGCGTGTCCGACCCGCGGCGACGCCTCCGGAGCAGGAACGCCAGCGGGACCGCCCGCCTCCTCTTCATCGTCGGCACCGCTCCCTCCATTCGGCCTATCGTCATCGTCTGTCTCTGACCCCGCCTCTAACACGCTGTCATAGTTCAACACTGAAACACACATATGTGATGACATGAGGACCGGTTTTACACAACAGTAAGTAAGTAGGACATTTAATATTCAACCAATCACAGGAAGAGGAAACTAAAGCAAACTGGTTCAGAACATGTACATGTTCATCAGTGTGTTTCAAACAAGTAACTGGTAAAAATGTCCCATTTATTTCAGGGACCAGGTCATGGGACGAACTGAGGACTGAGACCCCTGTTGGTGGCATGTATGTATGTGTTGTGTGTGTGTTATGTGAGTGTATGTGCCTTTTTTACACAGAGATCCTGGAAAAAAAGGTGAGATGGTGATCCCACTTTTTTTCCACTGTTGACCGATTCCACAGCCCAGCCAAAGGAGTAACAGAGGTGAGACCGGCTGGACTTTTACACAGCGGGCCTGCGTTCTGGAATCAAAGGGGCGGTGACGCAGCACAGCGTATAGTGTGACGTATAACTTGCACGTCAGAAATACCTTGAGTGTAGCAGTGTTTCTAACCTCTAGAGTCGGCCCATCTTTCACAGTTTCATAAATGTTAGCATGGATAGAGTTCTCCGCCCGAAGTGACAACAGCTCGTGGATCTTGGTGTGAGGAGCCGTGATAGAGGTGGGACCAAATGATCCACTGTTTCATTTACACAGACATCGTTCCGGAATAAAGGCGAAATATTCCCATAACAGAAGTGCTGTGTAAAAGGGGCTAGTGTTGTGTGTGTGTATATGTGTGTGTGTGTTGTGTATGTGTGTGCCATGTTTGTTATGTGTGTGTTATATATGTGTGAGTGTGTGTGTGTTTGTGTGTCTGTGTGTGTCCCCTTCTACACACAGATTATCCACATCAGATCTGAGAATAATATGATCTTTGTCGCCTCCCGGAACAACTGCACAACAGGTGCAAATGAAACGGAGGGGGTTGGGGTTATTGGGAGGGTGAAATCTGCTGACCTGGGCTGAATACCAAGAAGG
>JAPQRP010000016.1:35892525-35905167 GCA_037367295.1 Apogon hyalosoma | reverse complement strand
GACAGATGAGGACGACCCAGGACAAGAGGAGGACAAGAGGAGGACAGATGAGGACGACCCAGGACAAGAGGAGGACAAGAGGAGGACAGATGAGGACGACCCAGGACAAGAGGAGGACAGATGAGGACAACCCAGGACAAGAGGAGGAAGATGGATGAAGGAGGATGGTCACATGATTCAAAGATGGCCCACGCCCATTGTATCAACTGAAACTGATCCAAATGTTCTAAATAAAAGGAGCTTCCTGTTCTGGTTCCTGGAGTTTCTCCATGGAGTTAAAAAAACACTTGGACCTGTTGGATGTAGATCTTGTTATGGACGTGGAACCCTAACCTTCATCTGACCTCTTTGACAGAAACCAACAGAAACAGTTAGACAGCGTTCAGATGATTCCATTCCATTCGTGACGAACTGGATTCAGATCAGTGGGTTCAATCGATATGTGGATGGGTTTTACTTTATCTGTGGCTTTATTCAGCAACAGACTGATTCAATGAATCAGTGTTTTAATGATTCAATGAATCATTGATTTAATAATTGAATGATTAATGATCAACTGTTTATCATGTGAATGATCTATGAACACATGACTTCAATCAGAAGGTTTCTGTGTTTTATGATTCGTTGTCAAGGTGAACATCAGCCTCGGGGGCGGAGATGTCACATCTCCTCACCTCACCACATTACCCATGAGGCCGCGGGGCTCCAGTCACATGACTGATGTGCACACGGTCAGTCTAAAGGTGAGACCGCGAGCAGCTGACGCACTGACACCAGGAACGAGGCACACAAGGACCAGCCATGACGTCAGGAACACCTCAGTCCCTCTGTCCTTCACCGTCTGATGAACAGATGTCTGTAACTCCACCTTCAGCAGCAAATCACAAACTGACACATGACAGAACATTGCCATGGGTTAACACCATTGCACTGATGCATTTCCGGTAAGTACTTTGGTCAGCAGAAGTTGTTTTTAAATGCGTTATATAAATAAACTTGAACTGAATTGAACAGGATGTTTATGCCAGGATGCACACGGTTCTAAGAGTGAACCGGTGACAATGGAGTCCAACGGACCAGCACACTGAAGATGAGTCCAACTGTCCCATGGAAACACCTGGATCTTCACCACAGAATGGACCTGGATGTGGACCAAGTCAAGCCCATAATCAGCTGTACATGACCCTAACCGTAACTCAACCCTAACCCAGCCCAACCCTAACCCGACTCTGACCCCAAACACAGGGACGGTATACTTCCAGGATGTTGTGGGTCTATTTCCAACGGTGGATGTGGACAGTTTGTGTCATCTGTGTGTCCAGTGGCAGGTCAGCAGACTCTAACACACTTCTCCACAGCATTTGTCCACAGTTGGCTGCTCTTTGATTGTGTTAATGTGCGTTCAGATGTTCAGACGACGTCCTCGTGACCAAACATCCTCCTCACACCAAAAACACTGGCGCCTTTGAGGACAGGATGAATCCATGCGACGACGCACTGATGAAGACACCTGATTGGAGGATTCCACTGAGACAGCTACAAATGACAGCAGTTGAACACGGTGATTCGCAGAGGTGGAACCAATATGACATGACCATGTCCTGACAAAAACACTCAGTTTGTCTTGGAAAATCAAGTCAAGGCCCAATCAAATTGAACCATTTTCATGTGGTTTCATCTGGTCTAATCTGGGTTGTTTTACTGGGTCAAATGTGTCCAGACCATGGTAGGCTGGATGCTGACCTTTAGATTTGACCCAAAACATGTCAACACACATCATTAGTTAATTAACATCATAAAAAGGCAGGAAACGTAAATAAACACACGACGACCCAAACCTCCATCTGAGACAAGGACCCGAGGACCAACAGGGGTTCAGGACCTCATCTCTAAACTCAGTCCAACACATGACGGTCTTAAACCTGTAATACCAATAACGCCCACTAAATGCTGCGCCATAAACATCATGGGCTGGTCTGGACAACCCTGATCTAGTCATCTGATCCCACATCCAGCATTTGGAATTAGCCCTGCCCTTTTTCCCAAATATGGTTACATCCAGCCTCCAGTAACCAAACATCAAAACCGTACTGTCTTCATCTGCTTATCCAGGTCTGGGTCGTGGGGGCAGCAGACTCAGCAAAGAAGCCCAGACCCCAGCCCTCTCCTCAGCCACTTCCACCAGCTCTTCCGGGGAATCCCGAGATGTTCCCTTGCCAGCCAAGAGATATAATCCCTCCAGCGTGTCCTGGGTCAGCCTCAAGGTCTCCTCTCGGACAGACATGCCCAAAACACCTCCCCAGGAAGGCATCCAGGAGGTATCCTCACTAGATGCCTGAACCACTTCAACTGGCTCCTCTCAAAGTGGAGGAGCAGTGGCTCTACTCTGAGTCCTCCCGGATGTCTGAGCTCCTCACCCTACTCTAAGGCTGAGCCCGGCCACCCTGCGAAGGAAACTCATTTTGGCCACTTGTACTCGTGACCTCATTCTTTTGGTCATTACCCAGAGCTCATGACCATAGGTGAGGGTTGGAATCCTTGCTAGCGGCCATTCAGTCCCTGTACCGAAGGAGTGCCAGCCTGGTCCGTGTAGCTGGTAATGAGTCAGACCTGTTCCCAGTGAGGTTTGGACTCCACCAGGGCTGCCCTTTGTCACCAGTTCTGTTCATAACTTTTTATGGCCAAACATCAAAACAGGAAACAAAAAACCCCACAAAACATAAAAAACAACAAACTACAAGAACTAAAATTACAGTGTCTGTCTGTGTGTGTCTGTGTGTTACAGTGTATGTGTGTGTGTGTGTGTGTTACAGTGTATGTGTATGTGTGTGTGTGTCTGTGTGTTACAGTGTATGTGTGCGTGTGTGTGTCTGTGTGTTACAGTGTGTGTGTGCGTGTAAATGTGTGTGTTATAGTGTATGTGTATGTGTGTGTGTGTGTCTGTGTGTGTGTGTGTCTGTGTGTTACAGTGTATGTGTATGTGTGTGTGTGTCTGTGTGTTACAGTGTAGGTGTGTGTGTGTGTGTGTGTGTCTGTGTGTTACAGTGTATGTGTATGTGTGTGTGTGTGTGTGTGTGTGTCTGTGTGTTACAGTGTGTGTGTGTGTGTGTGTGTGTGTGTGTGTGTGTGCGTGTGTGTGTGCGTGTAAATGTGTGTGTGTTATAGTGTGCATCCATGTATGTTACTGTGTGTCTGTCATTCCTCAGTCACACACATGCACAAGACTGGGACTGGGACTAGACCAGGACTGAAACCAGCCTGGGACTGAGACAAGACCTGGATCAGGACTAGACCTGGCGGAGCCATGGAGGCGGGGCATGACAAGTGTATTTCATTGTATTTTATTTGATAAATTAGTTCATTTGAAAACATGTTAAACACATTAAAAATGTGACCAAATGAAATCAGGAAACATTCATTGTCAACTTTTACACAATCAAGTGCACATACAATACATCAGTGTCAACATCAACATAAAGCATCAACTTCAGCCTCCCCTTCAGCATCAACATCAATGTCAGTGTCAACATCAGCATCAATGTCATGAACATCAGCATCAGCACCAACCGTCCAACCTACAACCGTCAACACTGTCAGCAGCAACATCACCAAACTACATCCACCATCGACAAATGTTAACATCCAACTTACTGTATCAAAGTACAGTCAACCATCAACTTCACCGGAGTCCAAACTACATCCATCAACCTCCACCACAGTCCACCAACTAGAGATGTCCCGATCTGGATTTTTTTTGCTTTTGATCTGATCCAATTTTTTTCTTTTGGATTAGTTTTGCCGATACTGATCCAATACCAATCTGATACTGACTTTTTACAATGAAATTTTGATTTAAATTTGGAGTCATTATTTATAGGTTATTGCGCTATTATTTTACTTGAGATCACAACTGGGCTGAATGTGGAACCTGAACTAAAACAAGTTATGACACCTTTGACTCTTAATAACTTTAGTATAATTTTTGCACTTTCCAAATTCATACTGTGGGTCAAATTAGAACCTTTGGCAGGCCGGTTTTGGCCCACGGGTCGTATGTTTGCCACTGTTGTAGCGTGTCTATGGACAGGTCCGTCCAGGGATTATATGGGGGTGCGTTCCGTGCTGTTAGTGATGCGCGGATCAGCAGGGTTACTTGTGGGCTGGGTTGGGGCAGGTCAAAAGAATGTCAGTTTATTTGCAGGGCGGGTTGGGTCGGGGCAAATAATTCCACAAAAGCCCAGCGGGTTGAAAAAAACCCAACTCGCGCATCACTACTGTATGTACCTCAGAATGAGTAAGTGCAAACCATAAAGTGAAACTTATAGATGCTTTACTAATTCCTCTAAGTTTTCCACTGGTGTGCAGTTTTTCCTTACCTTTGGAAACTTTAATTTGAGGACGTTTGTTTATTATGAAGGACAGTTTATCATACAGTCACATGACAAGTCACATGACTGCACTAAAAATATAACAAACACTTGCAGTTTACGTTAAGAAATGCGATAAATGCTTCAAATATTTTTTGGAACAAATGTGAAAATACTTCATGTCTTTGTTAATAAACACAATAATTAACACAATGTTTAATAATCTTGATAAACCCATTAATGTGTACTTGTTTCCGGTTTCATGAATGTTGATGTTGGAAACGATAAATGGAACATTCATCCCATAATAACCCAGTTAGTCTCCACCCACTTTGAACTTATTCTCTGGACTTTGAGTCACCGTGTTGAAACATGGCAGTGGCGGCGTTGACAAAGGAGGAAGAAGATGAAAAGGAAACAGAGGAGTGTGAGCACGGCAGACGGGAACATTCCTCCTTCATACGTGTGTGTGTTTAGGTGTGTGTTCTGAGAAGCGCAAGAAGAAGAAACGGCAACGACGACGTCAACAAAACCAGAAGCAGAGTCAGCAAATTAAAGCAACACAAAGGGAAGTGAAGGCAACGAAAGAGGAAACCACAACCCACACACAGCAATGGTCCTTACCTGAGGTTCAAGAAGGACTAAAACCAGGACCAAGACCAAAACCAGGACTAAGAGAAACTAGGACAGACCAGGACCAAGAGAGACCAGGACAGACCAGAACCAGGAGAGACCGGGACAGACTAGAACTAAGAGAGACCAGGACAGACCAAGACCAGGAACAAGAGAGACCAGGACAGACCAGGACCAGGACCGGGATGGAATCCACATTCCAAATCCAGGGAACCAATGAGATGAAGATGGGAAAAATAAATAAATAAACAAACTAAAACTAATTCAAATCTGACAGGAAACGTATAAAAATACAAAGAAACAAGCAGATCCTCAAACTATGGAAACTATATGAACAAGCAAGATCTAATGAAACACAAAAAGGATAAAAAGAAACACAAACAGAATCCAAAGAAATGCAAAAAGGATCCCATGAAACACAAAAAGGAACCAGTGAGTCCAGAAACTGAGTGAAAACACCTGAATTAAAAGAAAAGAATAAAACAGACACAAACACAATGAAAAGAAAAGTAGAAAAACATTGTCTTCTTCAGTGGAACAAACTTCAACTGATGAATTCAAGTCAAAACAACACAAATCTGACAGATTCAGATTAAAAACATGATCTGAAACTGTGCTTACACCAGACTGATAATCCAAAGACAGAAAAAGACATGAAAAAGGACACAAAAAAAGGGTCTGGATGAGGAACTATTTAATATCACAACTATAAGAAACAGTGGAAACAGTTTCATAAACTCCAAATGCTATTTAATTCAAGTTTCAACTGAAAAAACAGTGATTTATTCACAGAGAAACTAGAGACATAACAAGAACTGAGTCTGGATCTGATCAGAAAAATAGACACCCTGCAGAAACATGTCTTAAATCCAGAAAAGAAGAGTCAAATAAAAGAGATTAGACTAAAAACATGTAGAATCTGATTATTACCATGTGCTTCCATGTAATGTAAGGCACAAGCTACTGTTGTTCATCATATGTATTATTATTATCATTATTATTATTATTATTATTATTGTTGTACAAAGACTTTGAAAAAAAAGTGGCCCAGAGCATTGGAAATAGACCCAAATGTCTTATTGCAAAAATGTGCAGCCTGGTCTCGAAAGATCTGCTATGATTCAGGTTAAAGATCCAATCCATGGATTTTGTTAAAATTGCAAAAAAACATCCAAATTTGTCCATCTGAAATGAACTGAGCCATATTCAAATGGGTACCATTCCCACACAATAGGTCCTAAAATTATTCCACTATACGACAAATGAGCGACCCAGTCCAAAGCATATATATGTGAGGCAAGGTAACAATATCATGTGCAGTTTTTGCACAAACAGCGATCAACCAAACCACATACACACGCAGGGAGCAGAATGCTGACAGCTGGTTGGCTGACATGGTCTCACTGTAGCTGCACTGTGCCTCTGAGAATTAAAGGAGTGATATTTTGCTTTTTTTAAAGGAAATTATGCATTTTAAACATTTCCCTGTGCTCTACATAAACTGTAAATGCTATGATTGGGTCTGAATTCTTCATTAATTCAACTCCACAGGTCCATCGTCAACTCTATTTTTAACTAATGACACCAGAAAGGTAGTTTGGAGCGCTGGCCCTTTAAATGCACATGAGCCACATCAGGCCCCGCCCCCTCCATGTTGTTGACTGTGCTGCTCTGCCCCGTTCAATGAACAACTGAACATTTTAGGTGATCAGTTTGAGGTTTGGACACATTTTCAGTTTTTACTACAACTGCTGCTGCTGACAAACACTTATGTCGTACTCAGAGAAATGTTCGTCAGAAGCCTTGACTTTTGTCTTTTTCAGAAAATTCCACAACATATGGTAGAGGGGTGGGCAAGATATAGGCTTACCGTCAACTATTATTATTGATATATATGGATGTGGTGAATTCCCAGCTTTTCAGGGTCATGTGTTCCAGACATAGTTGTTTTCTTTCTAGTCTCTAAAAGGAGACTGTCCCTCCCACCACAGTTTGCCCCACCCCCATCCTGACCACTGACTCCTATTTTAAATACTGTTTGAGGCCCATCTTTTTGTTTGATCTATCTCTCTAATAGACTCAGTGTGTGATCGTAAATTGTATTTTCAGTCTCCATTTAGAACCCCTAAAAGGGCCCTTTATTGGTGTGACCCCTTTCTGTGTTTTTTTGTGCAGTTTGTTTCTCGCTTAACTTTATTTAGAAACAGTCCTTCTTTGATACTATTTCTTGTTTTCACATCGCACCTCGCCACACGATCATAAATCTGGCAAGAGGCAAGGAAATGTGCGTATGTCTAGTTTCTGATTATTACTGTTGAATTTACTGATAAAGTTACGGAACCTTCATCTACAAACTGTCGGTGGAAACAAGCAAAATGTTCAGTTTATGTTCAAGTTTATGGCAAGTAAAAGTTTATCAGGTAGAAACACAAGAACTGGAACAACCGACAACACATCACATGTATGTACACGAAACAGGTACGTATTCAAAACATGTATGTTCGCAAACACGTACATATATGAAATATGTATGCACACGACACATGTATGTGTATGAAACATTTTTTTTTGCGAAACATGTATGTTAAAATATGTATGTATGTGGAGCACATACGTATATGAAACGTATGTACACAAAATATGTATACACGAAACACGTAAGTATATGAAATTGTTGTGTTATTGTTGTGTTATCATTGCATTCCTTTATCGTTGCATTGTATTATTGTTGTGTCATTCTTGTGTTATCGTTGCATTATGCTCCTGTTATTGTTGCACTGAGCTATTGTTGTGTTACTGTTGTGTTATTGCTGTGTTGCGTCCTGGTTGCATCCTCATTGTGTTGCATTACTGCTATGTTATCACTGTGTTGTTGTGTCATTGTGTTGTGTTATTGTTGTGTTATCGCTGTATTGTGGTTGTGCTGTTATGTCATTGTTGCGTTGTTACTGTTGTGTTGTCGCTGTATTGTGTTGTTGTTGCTGTTGTGCTGTTGTTCTGTCATCATTGTATTGTTGCTCCAGTTGTGTTATCTCTGTATTGTGTTGTTGTTCTGTCGTCGCTGTATTGTGTTGTGTCATCGTAGCATTGCATTACTGTTGTGCTGTGGCTGTGTTGCATTCTGGTTGTCTCATCATTGAGTTGTGTTACTGTTGTGTTATTGGAGTGTTATCGCTGTGTTGTTGTTATATCATCATTGTGTTGCGTTACTGTTGTCACGTGTTGCATTACTGTTGTGTTGGTGCTGTATGGTGTTGTTGTGTCATTGTTGCATTGCGTCACTGTTGTGTTGTTGATGTATTGTGTTGTTGTGTCATTGTTGCGATGCGTTACTGTTGTGTTGTTGCTGTGTTTTGTTATGTCATCGTTGCGTTGCATTACTGTTGTGTTGTTGCTGTGTTGTTGTTTCATCGTTGTGTTGCATTACCGTTGTGTTATCGCTGTGTTGTGTTGTTGTGTCACTGTTGCATTGCATTACTGTTGTGTTATTGCTTTGTTGCGTTATTGTTGTGTTATTGCTGTGTTGTTGTGTCATTGTTGCATTGTGTTACTGTTGTGTTATCGCTTTGTTGCATTACTGTTGTGTTACCACTGTGTTGTGTTGTGTTGTTGACTCATCGTTGCGTTGCTGTTCTGTTATCGCTGTGTTGCGTTCTGGTTGTGTTTTGGTTTGGTGGGGGGTGGTCCATCCATTCCGCTGTCCTCCCATTGGCCGTTTGCTGACGCTTGTCTGTCACTGGGTTCGATTTGCATTTAACCCAGATTTTGGACCAAAGAGGATTGAGGCGTCGAAGCCCAAACGAGGACAGGAAGTCATGTGACCCTCTGTCTTCAGACCCGTGAACAAACGTCTTCATTCATGGCTTTACATGGACGTGTCTGCGTTCAGATGGATGGGACAAAGGGGATCCTGAATGCCACCCCCCCCACACACCCAGCCCCAGGGCAGGACCGACCGGCCGCAGACCATCCGCTGGGTCACCTCGTCCTGCCGCCGCAGGGGGGGCTCTGTTCCCAGACTCATTAGACCCCCGGGTGGGGTGTGTGTGTGTGTTTGTGTGTGTGTGTGTGTGTGGGGGGGGTCCTGCAGGAACTATTAGTGTCAGGTGAACTGGTTTACACTGGTCTACGGCCTAATCCCAGTCTACATCAAAACAGAGTCTCAGCCTGGCTTAACATCCATACTGGAAACAAAGGGAAACTGGTCTCACATCGGTTAGCCGTTAGCGGTTAGCCATTCGCCTTGAACATGATCACAGTCAGGCCACATGACCTTAGCTTTAACGCTGTTGATAAATCAGTTCACGACATCTGGAAAAAGACGAGGATTTTTAAGATACAAACAAACCTTCACATCTGAGACTAAACCAAACTAAAACTAAACTAAAATATTTACCTCAAACGGAGTCAACGTGCACATGACATAATCATGTTTCATTACGTTTAAACATGTTTAATGATATAAATCTGATAACATGTATTCAACTCTAAAACCTAAAAGACCCCAGATCATGTGTTTATTTAATAAAGAAAATTGTCTTTTGTGTAATTTGCACCTGAACCAATAAAACAGACTGTGGTTGAATATTTATAATACACTGCCCGGCCAAAAAAAGTTGCACATGCAATATTTGACTGCACCACCTTTGGTTTGGATAACAGGAGACATTCACTGTAACATCTTTTTTTGCCACATAATGCTTATGTAGTATCACATTAAGGTTCAGAATATTTTTTCCATCCATAGTTGCATTCATTTTTGATTATTGATGATGGAGGATCGGACTGCTGCATCAAGTCTTCATCACATCCTAAATTAGAGTCTGGACTTTATGGAGGCGAATCCATGTATGAAAATGATGTCTCATTCTCCCTGAACCATTCTGTGTCAAGCCTGATGATCCTGATCAATCCTGGCATTGTCCAATCTTTCTGACATTACAGACGTGAGAGGCTACTTACTGCATCAATTAAGAGTTAAATAACTTGTTACAGCTGAAACTTTATTAGCCACTGCAGTACTGACCCATGGAAGGATCTGAACTATTCGCTTAGTTAAATCTAGTGAATGTCTCCTGTAATTAAAACCAAAGGTGATGCAGTGAAATATGGCATGTGCGACTTTTTTTTGTTTTTTTGGCCAGGCAGTGTATAGAATTTCAAATATTTGTATTTACTTGGGTTTAATGTCAACGGAACGTGATTGTGTTCTTATTTATTGATACGGCGTCTGTTCTTAATAATATTTGTCTCATTAGTGTCTGATCATCTTTCGCTCTGATAGAAGCTGATGCACTAATAACGTGCAATTGATTGATTGGTTGATTGATTGGTGGGTGAGTGGACGTTGGACAGTGGATCTATGTTGGACAGTAGGTGGACGCTGTGACTTTGACTGACCGGGTTTGGCGTCCTCATCCATCGACTGACCTGTTTACGTGTCTCTCACTTGATGAGTCCATCGACCACCAGGTGTCCCCGTTCATCCAACATCAGTATTTCATTCATTTTGATCCATTTGGTTGATTTCATTCTTATTTTGAATGAATCAGCTCAGTGTGTTCAATCTTTTATTTTTGCTTTCAGCAGAAAAAGTACTGAGCAGTTTTAAAAGTTTTTATCTGATTAAATGATGATTTAATTTCAGTGACTAAATGGTCACATTAAATCAATGACATTTACATGTTACGTATCATGGTAAATAAATGGTAAATAAATGGTAAATTCCAGTGATGCGTTCATGTGGCGGAGACGTGGTCGTTCTTAGAAACACCACACATCCACATCAATGAGTCCTATTGAACGCCAGGCCTGTGAATGCGACACAAAGCCGCCCTTTCAAGTTCATGTGGACTGATGTAATAAAATTGACACATGGAGTCGGTGGATTCTGGGGCGGCTGTTACCTAAACCTCCCCTCACCGCAAATGAATCAATTACAGAGCAGATAATCCTGTTAGAGGCCCTGAATGCAGTGCTCCCCGTTGGCAGGTGCAGAGGGGGCTTATGGGAGCAGGCCTTATCAAAGCCGGGGTTTTATCTGCCACATTAGAACGCCATAAACCCACCGGATTCACCTCCAACGCCGCGAACGCCGACGGTTCACTTCAACACCGCCTCCACGCGGTCGTCAACCGCATCTGTCACGGAATCGGTTTCCATGGAAACTCGGTGACCACTGACGGAATCCGAGAATAAATAATGATCTGCTCAGATTGTTCCTCAGAGACGATATAGAACTATTAAAATTAGAAAATACAGAAAACTACACTGCACTGATGTTTCAGTGAAAAAAAAAACACTTAATGATTTGTGATGATGTTTGACATGAAGCTGCTGTAAAAATCCACCAGAAAACATGAGGAGAATCAACCAAGTCTGTTCAGAAGGACGTGAAAAACAGGATTAAGGAGATTATTATTCATCCAGCACCTCCTCCCTCCCAGGTTTGTCCCTATTTCAAATTTTCTTTGGCTGAGAGGTACCTGAATGCATCGTTTTATTGATTTCAAAGCCATCAAAGCATTAGAAGCATTAGTCCAATGATCAGGATGCTTAAAGTCAACTACTCATGATGTCATCAATAACATGTCTCCATTTAATGAATAAAAATGATAAATAATAAAAATAAGAAATGACCGGTTGATCATAAATGTTCTCCATCCCAAATAAAGAGATGATTCTTAGAAAACATGTTGACTGTGACTCACTATCAGTTATTCATACAATTCCTTACGATCTTATCGTCGAGTTCACAGTTAGTTCAGATTCTCTGGACGTGGACGTGGACATGGATGAGGACGTGGATGTGGGATTGTAACAATGTCATGGTGTTACGATTAATCGCAATTTTAAATGTCACGGTTAATCATATCATCAAAGCTGCCAAAAACCGTCTCATAAAGTGCAGTAGATTAAGAGCGGAACCAAAGACACACCAACAGGCACTTCCCGCAGGGAGCGAAAGCAACGTTACACAAGCGCTGCATTCAACATTCCACGAGTGAAAATGGGAGAGAAGGAACAAGCTGACCATCTGTCTCTATCCGCTTTTCAAGAACAAAATCTATATCCACCTAGAAAGCAGGTAAAATGCGAGCTCACATTTGTTTCCATAGAGTTTTCACTACCGTCTGGCTGCATAGCTTTGGTAGAGGAAGGCCATTCCTCTCTAGCAGTTCAGACTGTCATAGAAGCTTCAGGAGGGTTAACTTGTGAATTGATGCAGTAAACATGCTCTGTTTGGTCACAAGGCAAACTGTATAAAGTAGCCTGATGAGCCTGTAGAGTCTACAGTCGACATTACAACAGATAATTACAGTTTGAATTCCAACTTTTCACCTCATGCTCAAACGAATGTTCAAAGTTGGAATAAAAAGTGACAGCCCTAATAAGTAGTGCTGTGAAATGAATTTACGCAAAATAATCATAGTATTTGTGATTATTTCTCTGACAATAATCGTAGCATCAAAATCTCTAATCGTCGCATCTCTACGTGGATGAGGATGTGAACATGGATGAGAATGACGACGTGGATGTGGACGAGGATGTGGATGAGCCACCGTTAACCCTTCAGCGTCCAGTTGATCTGTTTCTGATGGAGGCCTGGGAGCAGCTGGGGGGAGCTGGAGGAGGGGGTTTA
>JAPQRP010000016.1:35878824-35890350 GCA_037367295.1 Apogon hyalosoma | reverse complement strand
GTTTAGGTCTGGGGGGGTGGGTGGGGGGGTTATTCTCTGCTGGTCTTTGATGATCTGTCAGGACTCACAAAGCCACCTGCCCCATCCCACAGTGTCCCCCCTCCCTCATGACCTGGTGGATTCCAGACCACAGGGAGCCCTCCCCATGGAGACCTGGTGTAACCCCCCACCCCACACACACCCACCACAGCCTGATAATCCCTCAGACCAGGACAAACAGGACGACAGAGATGCTTTGCTGACAACGAGGACGGCGTGGGAAGAAAACACATGTTACTCCAATCAGTTATTGATCTGAATTCTGATTGTTAATGAATTCTCTCAGTACACCACAGTTAGTCATGGAGTTCCTCAAGGCTCGGTTCTTGGACTAATACTGTTTATATTATACATGCTTCCTTCAGGTAACTTAATAGAAAATCACTCCAAATTTCATTCTTATGCTGATGATACCAATTATATTTCTCTATTAAACCTGATGAAGCCAATCAGCTAACTAAACTACAGGAGTGCATTAAAGAGATTAAAAGCTGGATGACCAACAACATTCTGCTGTTAAACTCAGACAAAACTGAAGTCATTGTGCTTGGCCCAAAAAAAGTGTTAGGGATGCAGTGTCTAGTGAAGTGGTCACCATGGATGGCGTTACCCTGGAGCCCAAAACCACTGTGAGGAATCTAGACAATATTTTAGATCAGGATTTATAATTTAACTCACACATGAAACTAATTTCTAGAACTGCCTTTTTTCCTCTGTGTAATGTTGCTAAAATCAGACATATTTTAACACAGCAGGATGCAGAAAAATGAATCCATGCTTTTATTACATCCAGACTACATTACTGTTATTCACTTTTCTCAGGCTGTCCCAAAAAGTCTTTCAAGACCCTTCAGCTAATCCATAATGCTGCTGCCCATGTACTGACTACAACCAGTAATAGAGACCATATTTGTCCTGTGTTGGCCTCTGCACTGGCTCCCTGTAAAACTCCTCCTCACTTACAAAGCCCTTCATGTCCAGGCCCCTACTGATCTGACAGAGCTTTTAGATCCATTCAATCCATCTAGAGCACTACACTGTCAACATGCAGGCTTACAGGTGGTTCCTAGAATCTCCAAAAGTAGGATGGGCGCTAGAGCCTTCAGCTATCAAGCTCCTCTATTGTGTCTGACCTCCTCTCTGCTGCTCCTCCTGTCTGACCTCCCCATCAGATAACTGTTGCTATGATGTGATGCTATATAAATAACATTTGATTGATTGATTGATTGATGATGATCATCATCACCACCACATTTATCATATGTTGAAGGAACCAAACTTGAAAATCATTTGTGACTACTTGTAAAACTTTATGCACATTAAATGTATTTGTTTGTTATTTGTTTATTAGTTTAACCCTTTAAACCACAGAACATTTAATTTAATGACATTAAATCATCAATGATGTTACTACTAGATAAAAACATGTTATATCCAGGTCTGAAAGAACACCAAGGAAACACTGCATCCTGAACATCACCTCAGAAAAACTGCTCCAAGTTCCACCCCTACTCATCCCAATAAAGCATGTGTTGTTGTCTTGTGTTTTTCAGGTTGTTGTTAAAGGTGTGAGGTTCAAGACATGGTCAGACCTTAACATCAAATATCTGGTCCTCGTGGTCTCACCTGGACCACCTGGAACAGTCCTGATCCCCTGGACCTCTCAACTCTTCCAATTCTGTAGACTTGTTGGACTTGCTGGACTCTCCGGACTGCATGGTAGCCTGCAGAGGTGCAGAGGTTTCCTTCACGAGTCCAGTCTGAAGTGGTTTTGACACAGTGTCATGTCTGATACGTCCGAGGTCATGTCACGGACCCGGTGGAGTTGAACCCGGTGGAGCAGGACTCCCCCGAGGCCGGATCGCACTCGGCGCTACTCTGCCTCATTACTTTAATTGGTGGATCTTTGAGTCCTGCTGACCTGATGTGGCCTGAGGAGGTTTAGGCTGAGAGGACAGAGGAGTCCTCCTGATCTGAGGAGGTGCACCCGTCCACAAGACAAGAACTAAGAGAGATGGGACGAGGAGGGTTCTGCTGGTCAGAACGTAGATCTATCTGAAGAACCAACAAGGAACACTGAGGTCTATAATATGACACTATTCCAACAAAAACAGAACCAGAAAGTTCAAAATGTGTAAAAAAAAATAAATAAATACAGACTTAAATATGACAAGGTTGTTATTGGAAATGGGAATCAGTTCTCAACTTAACCAGTTACATAAAGGTTAAATTTAAAAATAATAAATTAAAAAATGTGACTCAAAACCCATGAAAAACAGAATGTGAACAGTCCAACGTGAACCTGAAATAAGTCGATTTACAAAGAAAAGTCTGGAAACTGAAACAGTCTGAACACAAACTGACCCTGAATCAGAACAGAGAAGAATTCAAAGATGCACAGATCTAAGACTAGATGAGACCAGGTGAGCCCAGGTGAGAATATCCAAGACCAGATGAGACCAGGGCAGACAGAGTGGGTGGGGCTTGTATGTATCTGTTTATTCATCCGTTGGCTGAACACTGTCAGTCTGGACTCACATGTCATGTGACTCCACCCAACCATCCGTTATTGATTGTTCCATGTGTGTGACCTTGCCGCAGGAGTTTGGCCAATCAAACAGACTCGTCCCTGAGAGGGAGGGACCAATGGGAAGGGGGGGTCTGAACAGGTTGAGTTAACTACAGTATTGACTGATGGTCCAGGTCTCAGCTGAGATCCGGACCTCTGGTTCTTCTACAGACAGGATGTTATAAAAATCTGCAGGGTTTTGAACCTTAACCCCAGAACCTTGAGAACCCTGAACACTGTGAACCCTGAACCCTGAGAACCCTGTGAACCCAGAGCTCTGAGAGCCCTGTGAACCCTGAGCCTTGTGAACCTGGAACCCTGAGAACCCTGGAACCTGAGAACCCTGAACCCTGAGAGTTGTGTTGTTACTAGGGGTGTAACAGTACAGAAAACTTTTGCTTTGGTATATTTTCGGTACAGTGAAGGAGACCAATGAAGGACGGAGGTATGGGGGGGGGCACTCCGTAACTACGAAAACCCGCTTTGAACATCTGACCCGGCTTCTGTGCCTCCGTTATACTTTCTGTTGTCATGTTTACACCCCCTTATCAGCGCCCCCAAAGTGTTTTGGGTTTTTTTTGCAGCGGCGCAGCACCACTGTAGAATGTATATAGAGGAAACCCTGCACATGGGTTCTGCTTGCGGCCACCTGCTTCCTAAGTGTTTGCATTCCTCAGATGGGCTACAGGTATTCGTTCAGTACACCTCCATATTGTATCGAAGGCCCCGAACCAAAACGATTCGGTACAAACAAGTGCACTGTTACACCCCTAGTCATTACAAAGTTGTTGGTCATTTGTCAGTTTTAGTTTGTGATGAAAATCCAACTAAACTAAACCAAGTAAAAACTGCTGGTTTTTCAGTTATCACTCTTCGTCCTCCTCCAACCCCTGCTCCTCCTCTTCATCCTCCTCCAGCTCCTGCTCCTGCTCCTCCTTCTCCTCCTCTTACTCCTACTCCTCCTCCATCACCTCTGTGTGGTTGTGTGTCTGTGGCATTCCTCTGTTATGTTGTGACCTTGGTGGTGAATCGGCCTGTTTAGGCTAACGGCGACATAATGTCACCAGAACTCACTCATGAAGAAAATGTGCACATGGTTAAGGGGGAGGGGCTTATGATGTGTACATGTCAGTCACCTTGAAATACACAGATCACAAAGTTCAGACGCATTCACACACCACCATACGCCGCAAAGAGGCATCATGGGAGGCCTGGGAGATGAAGAAGAAGAAGAAAGAAAGAAGAAGAAGAAGAAGAAGGAGGAGGGGGGTTAGGCATAGGAGGTGGTGTGTGTGTGTGTGTGTGTGTGTGTGTGTGTGTGTGTGTGTGTGTGTGTGTGTGTGTTTGTGTGTGTATGGGGGGGGTCTGGCTAACTGTGACCTGGGGGGGTCTGCAACATCTATAGATTTATAGATGAATGAGACCTGGAGGTCAAGTCTGAAACTCCACATGGTCGAGTTCTGAGGATGGAGGACAAAGAGGAGGAGGAGGAAATGAAGAAGAGGAGGAGGAGCAAACGGAAGAAGAAGAGGAGGAAGAGGCCAAGTTGTTTCTGTTTTTTTCCAGTTTATTGTATTTAGTTTCTCCTTCTTCTCCTCATCTTCCTCCTGTTCCTCCTTATCTTCTTTCTCTTTCTCCTCCTCCTTCCCTGGCTCAGTAACGACAACAACACAGTGCACTGTGTTGTGGATACACAAGGACACAGTATGGGATGGAGACACACCTAAAATATATGAACACACCCCCAAAAGTATATGGACACACCCCCAAATATATATGGACATACTCTCAAAAATATATGGACACACCCCCAAAAGTATATGGACACACCCCCAAATATATAAGGACACACTCCGAAAAATATATGGACACACTCCAAACATATATGGACACAACCCTAGAAGTATATGGACACACAAATCTAATGTTATACAGCAGTAAGACTGTATTAATTAAAAACCAATGAAAGTGTCCATTTCTACATGATGAGATGACATCAGATTTTATCAGAAAAATATGTATAAATAAAAACTGTGCCAACATGAAAGAGTTAAGTCAAAAGTAACACGAAAAAGACAGAACAGGTTGAATTAAACATCACATCTTGTGTCAACAACAGTAACTGAGTCAAACTCAAACTCACATCATCAGACCAGTCTGGTTTAGGCTGGCCTTAGGGTTCTTTATGCACCTGGACTTGGTTCAGGGTTCCACTAAACCTGGTTCAGGGTTGTACAAATCCTGGTTCAGGGTTCCACTAAACCTGGCTCAGGATTGGACTAAACCTAGTTCAGGGTTCCATTCAACCTAGTTCAGTTCAAATTGTGGGTAAAATTTTATTTATATAGTAAATCATAACAAATATTATCTGGTGACGCTTCACATTTACTTCTGTCTTTGGCTTTCTTTACTCATCTTTACGTGTCTATTTGTATGTGTCTTTTTGTGTCTGTCTTTACGTATCTATTTTTGTGTGTCTTTTCCTGTCTATCTGTATGTGTCAAGGGTTTGAACCAATCTCCTCGAGGGGGTTGGACACTTTTCCACTCTGGAGTTGCCCAGGGTGAGAGGCACAGAGCAGGTGTGGGGTTACTTGTAGCCCCACCCCCCACCCCAGCTCAGCGCCTGCACGTTGGAGTTTACTCTGGTGAATGAGAGGATTACTTCCCTACGCCTTTTGGCTGGAGAACACGCTCTGACTTATGCACCAAACAGCAGTTCAGAGTACCCGGCCTTCTTGGGGTCTCTAGATGGTGCACTGGAAAGTGCTCCACATGGGGACTCCATTGTTCTACTGGAGGACTTCACGTAGGAAATGATAGTGTGACTTGGACAGGTGTGATCAGGAGGAACAGCCGGCCTGATCTGAACCCCAGTGGTGGTCTGCTATTGGACTTCTGTGCAAGACCAAGTTTGTCCATAACAAACACTTTGTTTGAACATAAAGGTGTCCATAAGTGTACATGGCACCAGGAGGCCCTAGGCCGTAGGTCGATGATCAACTTTGTAGTCATTTCTTCAGACCTGCGGCCATATGTTTTGGACACTCGGATGAAGACGAGATGCAGAGTTGCCAACTGATCACTGATCTGGTGGTGAGTTGGATCCAATGGTGGGGAAGGATGCTGGTCAGACCTGGCAAACCCAAATGTACAATGAGGGTGTACTGGGAATGCCTGGCAGAACCCTCTGTCTAGGAGATCTTCAACTCCCATCTCTGACTGAGCTTCAACCACATCCCGAGGGAGGCTGGGAACATAATAGTCTGAATGGACCATGTTCAGCACCTCCATTGCCAATGTGACTGTGCGGAGTGGTGGCCACAAGGTTGCCAGCACTACGAGGACACCATTGCTTGTTGTGGCAGCAATCCCCAAACCTGTTAGTGGACACCAGCCGTAAGGGGTGCCATCAAGCTGAAGAAGGAGTCCTGTAGGGCCTGGCTGGCACTTGGGACTCCTGAGGCAGTTGACAGGTACCAGCAGGCTAAGTGGTCCACAGCTTTGGCCTCTGTACTCAGGCTGATGGCCCTGCGACCCAGACCCGGATAAAGCAGAAGAAGATGGATAGATGGATCCCGCTCGATTGTCTTTACATGTCTATCTGTACACTTCTTTTCATGTCTGTCTTTACATGTCTATTTGTACATGTCTTTTTGTTTGTGTCTTTACATGTCTATTGGTTTGTGTCTGGCTTTATGTGTCTGTCCTTGCATGTCTTTATGTGTCTGTCTTTACGTATCTATCTTTGCGTGTCTTTTCGTGTGTGTTTTTATGTGTCTATCTTTGCGTGTCTTTTCGTGTGTGTCTTTACGTGTCTGTCTTTGCGTATCTTTTCATCTCTATCTGTATGTGTCTTTATGTGTCTGTCTGTAAATGTTTTTTTTTTTAGTCTTCCATGGATCATTAGGTCCCGTCTCTACTGTCGTCTTTTCCGTCATGCCTGGTCCTGATGAAGCGTCCTGGTCCTGGTCCTGGCCCTTGTGGTTTATAAACCCTCATCCTGTTCAACCTTGGACACATTTCATCCTCATGTCTCTTCTTAGCTTTACAGACAAAGCTCACAGAGACTTTGGGATTTTTATTCATTGCACATGTTAGAGTGTTTCCTGTCACTTCCTGGATGGGTTCTGGGATCCAGGTCCAGGTCTGGGATCCAGATCTAGGTCCAGGTCCAGCTGGGTTCAGTGTAAGCAGGTTTATGCAGTAAACAGCAGCAGAGCGGACGGACGGTGGGACAATGACACGTCTGTGAGACATGTGGCATGAATGGTCCAACAGGAGGCTGACACAGCTCCGGAAAAACCACCGCCGAGGACACGGGCACAGACACGGACATGGTGTCCAGAGGAAGACCAGGACATGGACATGGAGGCGGTCTCCAGAGGGAGATCAGGACATGGACATGGTGTCCAGAGGAAGACCAGGATGCCACGGTGAAAAGGCGTGGAAATGGAAAACAGAGACAACACGGCATCCCAGCAAACACTGCAGAACCATAAACATGTTGAGAACATCTTAAAGCAAAAGACGCCCACGTCCACATCAGGACCAGCAGACGGTCCACAGGGTTGGAATTAAAGATGACACAATAAACTTAAAAATGAGACAAAACTAAAAGGACACATTTACATTTTTACACATTTACCCAAAAGCAAACATCCACAAAGATAAAAAAAAAAAAGAAAGAAGAAAATGGAAATGATTCTAAAAGAACTGAAAATAAACCCACAACCTTGACATTAACAGGAGTTAAATCTACACGAAACCGATGACAGAACAATAGAACCTGAATTCACAGACAAGCAGAGGACTTCCCCAAACTCGGAGACATGCTCAGCTTCAGAAAACGCCTCCAATCCAAACACACAAAGTCTTTAAAAAATGTTAAACAGTTTAAACCCACAAACTGAAACCACATAATGACACTAAAGTCTTTTATTCTCCACTAAAATTCTCATTTTTCATCAACATAAAACACAAACTGCAGACACACGTTCAGTATCGACAGAGAAAAGACATGAGTTCATCAGAGTCCAGATAAAACCTGAACACAGATCTTGATCCACAAGAACCCACATGAATCCACATCAGCACCAAAACCACAAATATCAAAGTCCAATCCCTCATTTCAACCAAAACACTGCCATCAACATGGAGGGTCCAGATCCAGACCTATGATGTGAAGCGGATCAATGTGGACTGGACCCAGAAACAGCTGAACACACAGCTGGACTCCAGCACACAAAGACTCAGGGCCCGGATCCAGTTTCACTGGGATACCCCCCCACACACACACACACACGAACCATCAACCCCCCCCCCCAGACTGGGACCATGTCTGTTATTCAGACCCTCAGACCAGGACTCAGACCCTCAGACCTGGACTCAAACTGGGATTCCGGCCCCCAGACTGAGACTCAGACCAGGACTCTGCAGGCTCAGAATTAAATTAACCGTTAAACTTTGACCCTTTAAATAAAAACGTCTGCGTTAAAATGAAACCATCAGAAAAAATACATTTTTTTTCACTGTTTTTCCTGCACGTTTAACAAAAAAATAAACAGTAAATTGTTGTTTAGTTCCTTCCTTTTCTTTTGTATGAAATCAAGAATTATTTTCAGTTTTTATTCTTTTTTCGATTCAGTAAAAAATAAAAAAAAATTTAAAAAAAAAAAGATTCATCAGTTGCAACAAATGAATAAAACTGAAGAAACAGTGACGGATTTTTTTTTAATAAAAACTAAAAACGAAAAAAATCCGAAAAATACCGGAATTTAAAAAAGAGTAAAAATAGAAACAGGATAAAAATAAAAGAATAAAATGAAGGAAGATAAAAAAAAAAAAAAAAAGAAAGAAAGAAAATGATCAACGGATTGAAACAAATGAACGGTTAAATAACTGAAGTGTTTTTTATCAGGCTCTGGTTCCTGGTTTCCGCGGATCTCGGTGATTAAAAAATAAAAAGTTCAACAAAGTGTGGAAATGTGTGGAAATTAGTTTGCAGGACGATGTAGACCCGGACCCGGAAACGGACCCGGTGCCCGGGGTCCTCCGGGTAGGATAACGGTTTTCCCTGACGGGAGTTCAGACCTGAACCCGGCGGGTCCCGGTCCCCAAACCCCCGCAGACTGCGGGACTCTGTAGGACTTTGTGCGGGTGGTGTGTGCGTGTGTGCGGGTTCGTACCGTTCTTCCGCCGGGGGTTGGCCTGCTTTCGCCTCTTGCCGCGCGGACCCTCCGCCATCATGTCAGTCCGCATGGGGGTCCGTCTGATCCGGATCCGCTGCTCCTCCTCCTCCTCCCGCTCCCTGACAACCAGTACAGACCACAAAGTAAATCCAGGACCCGGTCCTCGACCCGGACTGCACTTTGTCAACACTTGGTGAAGTTGGAGCGGAACTCCGGGCCCGGCGGACCCGGCTCGGCTCTGCGGGACTTTGGGGGTTGTTTGTGGGTTGTTTTTGGAGACAGACGCGCCGCGTCCCCGTCCGACCGATCTGAGATGAGGAGAGACTGTGGTCTGACAGGAGGAGGAGGAGGAGGAGGAGGAGGAGACACACACACACACACACACACACACACACACACACACACACACACACACACACACACACACACACACACACACAGCGGCCGGTCTTCCTCATCTGGTCCCACATTAAACCTGGACCTGTTGATCTCCTCCATCCTCCGCTGCTTTTTGTTTATTTGTTGATTTTTAATTATGTGTTTATTTGTTATTTATTTGTATTTTTTTTGTTTTGTTTTGTTGTTTTTTTGGGGGTTTTTTTTGCGCATCCGCCGAACACACGGAGCACTTCCATTTGTTCCGTCTTTAACTGTTTCTGATAAACGGATAAATAAATACAAATAATAAACCTTTAATTTATTTGTTTAATTGTTGTTTATTCGACAGATTTCCTGTTTTGTTTTTTTTTTGTTTTTTTTTTTTTTTTTTTTTTTTTTTTTTTTTTTTTTAATTGTTTTTTATTCGACAGTTTTCCTTTTTTTTTTTTTTTTTGTTTTTTTTTTTTTTTTTTTTTTGTTTTTTTTATTTGTTCTTTGGTGTCTTAGAGTGTATTTTGTCGGTGTGTTGCTGCTCCGGTTTGCGCATTCCTCTCGCCTCACCTGCCGGGTCACCTGCCGGGTCACCTGCCGGGTCACCTGCCGGGCCTCACTCTGCTCTGCCCGGTCCAGACCCGTCGGTCCGGCTGATTCCAGTGCAAAGGAGCGGAGCCGGGGTTACATAAGCCTTAGACTCGGCCTTTAGCTGTGTAATGTGCGTCAGGTCAAACATCCACTGTTTATTCTGACACATTTAGCAGACCTGAACCCGGTCTCACCCGGGTTACCGGGGCTCGGAGGAGGCGGCTGGGGCTCACTATAAAGCATGCGCTCAGCTCATCCTGCGGCCGAATTCCTTCGCGTGTCTCCAGATGCGGCGCAGGACGCGGGGACAGACCTCCTCTTCTCCGACCCCCCCCCCCCCGCCCCCAAAAAAAAAAAAAAAACAAAAAAAAAAACAGCAGAGAGGTTTGGTCCTGTCTACCTGGACCAAACCAGAGGTTCCAGCAAGGGGGTGGGGGTGGGGGTCTGGATCTGACAGCGGGGAGTGGCGGCGCAGGACGCGGGGACAGACCTGCTCCTCCGCGGCCTCCTCTGCCGGTTCGACCGCTGACGGAGCAGGGAGGCCGGGGAGAAGGAGGACAGTCCCTCCGCTCCTTGTGCTGACTCTAAACCTCAATCTGATGGAGCGGGAGCGGGCGGCGGGAGCGCGCACCTGTCTGCGCCACTCTCACCTGTCGCTCAGGTGGACGCGGCTCAGGTGCGCGCGCTGTGATTGGCTCCTGGAGCAGAGGGGAGACGGACGGACATACGTACCGGGATCCGCGGCAGGCTCCGGAGAACCGGACAGCAACGGGCGGCTGCGCGTGTCCTCCCTCACATTCACAGCAAATAACCGGCCTCGAACTCCTGATCCGGGTCCGGATCTGAGGGTCCGGGTCTGAAAGTCCTGGTCCAGGTTCGGGTCGGGGTTCAGAGCCGTTTACGTGACGCCTCCTCGCGAGCCTCCTGTCACTGCAACACAAACAGGCGCGAGACCTCCGAGCAGCACGCGCCACCTATCTTCACACGGAGGGATAATTGAGCCCCCCTCCCCCCTCAGAGACCCGGACCCGATATGATCCGGATCAGACTGAGACCACTAGGTCCTGGTTTAACGGACGTGGGGCTCGGGCCGATTCAGCCTCATGCTGATTGGCTCACAGGTGTTACCTGAACAGGTGAAGAGCAGCGCGCGCACAGCTGCAGGGAGAGAGAGGGAGAGAGAGAGAGAGAGAGAGAGAGAGAGAGAGAGAGAAGGAGCATGCGCAGGATGGAGAGCGGCTCCGCAGTGAGAGATGAAGAAACAGGTGGAGACACCTAAGGAAAAGGATGAAGAGGAGGAAGAGACATGAAACATGTAAAAAACAACAACAACAACAACAACAACAACATAGAAATAAAGGATAGCTACATTTATACGATTGTATTTGTTTGTTTGTTTGTTTGTTTTGGACAAACTACACACAATATACACAAAAAGTACACGATAATAGACACACAAACTACATGGTAAAATGCACATTAAAATACACACAAATTACATGTTAAAATACAAACTACATGTTAAAATACACACAAAATACACATTAAAATACACACAAACTACAGGTTAAAATACAAACTACATGTTAAAATACACACAAACTACAGGTCAAAAAACAAACTACAAGTCAAAATACACACAAATTACAGGTTAAAATACAAACTATAGATTAAAATACAAACTACAGGTCAAAATACACACAAACTACAGGTCAAAATACACACAAACTACAGGTTAAAATACAAACTATAGATTAAAATACAAACT
>JAPQRP010000016.1:35844899-35855129 GCA_037367295.1 Apogon hyalosoma | reverse complement strand
CACCGACTGGTGTTGGAATCGAACCCAGGACCTTCTTGCTGTGAGGCACGAGTGCCATCCACTGCACCACCGTGTCGTGTAGTCTAGTTTTAGTCAACTAAATATCAATAAAATTTTGTAAATTCTTATGTAGTAATATAAAGGGTATCATATCATAATTTTGACTTACATTCAATGAAACTTTTAAGGGTAATAGAACAGCATTAATGTTTGAATGCACAGTACACATACATTTCACTGTTGTTCTTACAAATGCATCTTTATTTGCCACAGGTTTCATTAAGGGGTATTTCTGTCCTATATTATAAAAGGGAAGTGGACTCTGTGTGTCTTGGACATCACACAAAATTGGAAGGAGCTGACTGCTGCAGTTTGCAATGGTTAATGTATTTTTGGTCAAGGAAGAGACTGGTGAAAACAACAAGTTGATAGGACCAATATTTAGGGAGAATTAGTAATTTTGGAACGCAATGGCCTTCCAATGGCCAATCACGTTGCTATGCCCAGAATCATAGAATTATCATTGAAGTGGGTGACCTAGCAACAGATAAACAATACAGCCACGTTGCCATGATGTCAGATTTCATGTGCAGAAACAGACATGCCAGCTGAGAGGCTATTCAACTGAAAATGACAGTGGAATTTACCAAGAAAGTAAAGAAAGCAAAAGAATGAACTGTATCAGAGGATCTAGAACCTGAGTCTACGCGCTACTTACAATAAAAAAAGCCAGTGAGATGTAGAGTCTTACTTTCCCCGGCTAAGATGTGCATTAATCATAACAAACTGCACATGGCATTCTCCATGAAATTGAAGACTGTAAAAGCAGCAGTGCCATTGATATATAATAAACCAATGTAACTATTAATAATGCTCACCTGAAACTGCTTCAATGGCTAAAACTGTCAAAAACATTTCAAAGGATGTCACGTATAATGCCACCAGGGATTTGAACTTGGTATCAAGAAAAATGGCAAATAATTGAAAATACATTTTTAAGCCTTGACAACAACAGCAGTAATGCCACTGAATAATAAAGGTGTGACATAGTTTACAACTTGCATCTCATTGGCTGTAATATCAAAAGTAAAAGGTTCCCATACATCTGCTCTTCTCTTTCTTCCAAGCAACAACATTTTTCGGTTCCCATGTGCAGCTTTATTGTCGACTTGACACACTCTGCCAGCGGTTAGATCAAAACAAATGTAAGCGCCTTTGGCGTCACTCATAAAATTGAGCTCTGATTGGAGCTCTTCTCAATTCGTGCAGCCTCCTCTGCCTTTCAATTGGGTGATGGTGATGGTGATGATGATGACATGCCTGTCTGTATACGATGCAGGTGTACAACGGCGTCCGACACCCTACCTGACCAATGACAAGCCTCCTCAGTCTGCCCCCCATCCAGCCCCACCCCTTGCTGTCTGACCATCACAAACAAGACATTGTGGGAAAGCAGAGAGGCCGACAGTGTTGAGCGGCCGCTGGTCACAGCTGCAGAAACACAAACAGAGCCACGCTGTGAAGAGGAAAGTCCAACAAAAAGAAAGTCAGTGTGTGATTGGACCAACAACAGCATATTTACATGTGACATGGATGAACATGCGTGTATGTATATATTAACATACATGTATGTATGTGTGAACATATATGTACGTATGTAAGTGTGTATGTATGAACATACATGTATGCAGAATTTCCCCTAGAAATTTTTGTTGCAGTGGTGCTGTGTCAGTAACCTAGCAACACTAGGGGGTCCAGGGGCACACTCCCCCAGATGAAAAATTTGCAAAATAACCCTTTAAATTGTGACTTCTGGTGAGTTTTGTAGAAAGAAACTGACAAATTGCAACTTACCAATCACCAGATTCAAGTCATCTTGAACTAGTTACCTCATTTAAGTATCATTTTGGATTGATTTTCAGCCTTAATTATGGCAAAAAGACACTAGGAAAAAATAATGGTGTGCTCCTGGTACAGATGTATTCAATCCAATTTAATAGCATAGGCCACATCTTCTATTTGAACATTTTAAAAAAAAAAGGAAGAAAAAAGGGACATTTCATATTGCTACTGTTTTATCCCTCAACACTTACTGTAGATGTAGGACTGGTGCATGATGGGGTAGGTTGTAGGGGAAAAACCACATGTCTGCAAGTGACTGTACGAGCGGCTGAGGTGTCACAGAACTCTCAAAAGATGTTTTTTTATTTAATGCAACACAGAACATCACAACTCAGTTTCTGGGCCATTTTCCACACTCATATTTTCTTGGTTTGTTTATTTTTTAGCTTCTGACCAGGATCAACCTGGAGACATCCACTCATGTCGTCACGGTTCGCTTAGAAAAACCATGTTTTACTTGGTGCCCGTTGGGAACCAAATTTTCGGTTCCCAAACACTCTGACTTTTGGTGTGAACATTTTGGCTGGTTCCTGATTAGGTGCAGGAACCGGTGTTGTGCCAAGGTATGTATCCCCGCTCAGAACTGTTTTCCCTGGCCATGGGAGTATAATTTAGATTTTTTATCTAATAATTTAGACTTTTTAATCTCATAATAATTAGTTTTTAATCTAATAATTATGACTTTTTATGTTAAAATTATGACATAAAAAGTCATAATTATGACTGGTCCTAGTTCAGGTCTTGGTCCTGGTTCTGGTTCAGGTCCTGGTCCTTCATGTCCTGGTCCTAGTTCAGGTCTTGGTCCTTCAGGTCCTGGTCTAGGCTCTGGGGTTTGTCCCTCCCTCAGGGCTGTGGATCAGGGCCCCTCACTGTCCAATGGTGAACAGGGTCTCATTGAGGCTGTGTCACATCTGGACGTCATAATTATGACTTTTTTTGGTCATAATAACTATGGGATATTTTTTCAGTGGTGGAAACAGGCCTCTTATCTACGGAAACCCATTTCCACCACTGGACAAAAAATCCCAATGGTAAGTCTTAAATGTGGTGGTTTATTGAGGAGCTGGGTGCAGGTTGTGGGGGGTGCTGATGGTGGGTGGAGGAATCAGACGGGGTCCAGATAAACCAGCACAGGATGGACTCTGGAGAGCAGTCCTGGGTTGGACCAAAGACTACCAGGTTGATCCTGGTCAGAAGCATAGGTGGGTATTCAGGTGAAAGGTTCATCTGGATTTCCTGAATCTCTGAAGGGGTCTGATCAGTGGAGGCACCTGGTCAGGCCCGGGTCACCTGACAGAGGGCCAATTAGAGAGGAGGGTGTGGCCTGAAATCCCAGACTGAACGTCTGTGTGAGTGGGTGTGGCTGATGACCTACACATTTCTGATGAGGACTCTACCACAGTGTACAGTGGCTCAGTCCTGGTCCTAGTTCAGGTCCTGGTCCTGGTTCAGGTCCAGATCCTAGTTCAGGTACTGGTCCTGGTCCTAGTTCATGGCCTGGTCCTTCAGGTCCTGGTCCTAGTTCAGGTCTTGGTCCTGGTTCTGGTTCAGGTCCTGGTCCTTCATGTCCTGGTCCAAGTTCAGGTCTTGGTCCTTCAGGTCCTGGTCTAGGCTCTGGGGTTTGTCCCTCCCTCAGGGCTGTGGATCAGGGCCCCTCACTGTCCAATGGTGAACAGGGTCTCATTGAGGCTGTGTCACATCTGGACGACACTCAACAAACAGCTCCCTGTGGTCCTTGTGGTCCCGATGCCCCCTCCCTCGTTTTATGAAATCAAATGCACATTCATAATGGCCGCTCCGCCGCTCTGTCCCCGAGGACGAGACCAGTCCTCAGGCTGCCGGCATCAGACCGTTATCTGTTAGAGCTGAAAACACAGAGGGTCGACTCATCTGGACAAAAGTCAGAGTAAAAGGACAAAGGAGGCTGTTGAAGACCACGGTGGCCTGGGGGGGTGGGGGTGGGGCTGATGTTGATGTGTATATATGTTTGTACACACATTAACATACAGAATAAACACATATAAACATTCATTAATTTATTTTCCCAACCAGTTAATCCTCCAGAGGGTCATGGGGCAGAGCCTATCCCACCAACCAATGGGTGAAGGCGGCTTCACCCTGGATGTGTTGTCAGAACAGCGTATAGAGATGGACAACCATTCACACCTATGGGTGATTTAGACCAGTTAAGATGGAGAACCTGGAAAACCTGGAAAACCCACGCAGACATGGGGATTTCAATTCACAAAGAAAGCATCCATAGTCCAGAGGCAGGTGACAAAAAATACATCACAAGTGGTGCCAGGCACAACAAACCCCGCCCCTCACAAATATTTTAGCTCTTAATGGACAACTCCCTCTGAAAATGTGAGACTATGGGTTTGACCTTTCAAGGTCGCTCAAGGTCAAAGGTCATGATGCCATTTTGGAGCCTACATGTAGTTTTCTATCTGTCAGTAATAGTACATACGTGCCTATTTGTGTTCTTTTTAAAGTTACAGCCATTTTAAAACTTGTGACGTTGAATTTGACCTTTCAATAATTATAAGAAATAGAACAATACATTAAAAAGTTAAAGGTTAAATGTATCTATTTCTCAGGGGTTTTTTTTATTCAAATTCCCAAACTTTGAAGGTTTCCTGAGTGTCGTCCATTAAAACTGATGCAGGTTTATTGTTGTGTTTCTGTGTCATCAGGGTTCTTATGTTGAGTCTTTTGATGCTGGAATAGATCAGTATGTTTTCAGTTTGGATCTTGAGTCTGAGGAAATGTACATGAAAACACAATCAGTCACCTTCTCTCAAAGTTAATTCACATAGAAAACATGTTTGATCTGAAATTTTTAAGGAAAAAAAATCACATAATGTTGATAATGTTCTCAAAAAGTTGTAACGGGAGGAAAAAAAGGTCTGAAAAATGAGTGGAACTAAAAAGAAACAGATGGATGAATAATTTACAATCGATGAGGTTCATGATAAACAGATGAGTACAGATGGACAGAGGTTCACCGATCTGAGGACCAATAGAAGAATGTTCCTCTAATAAACACCTCCTCATCTACAGAACACAACAGAACAAACAGATCCAGTGAATGTGTGTAAATCTCTGACACATGGACGAAGCTGGTCTTCAGGTCCTCAGGCTGCACTGCATTAAAACAGACATGACTCTGTGGTTAAACCACTGCATGGGCTAAGGAGGACTTCCACAAATCACCATCTGAACATAGTCCACCCTAACCCTAACCCTAAACCTGACCCTGACCCTGACCCCAACCCTAATGCAGGTTGAAGCTCCATCAGATAAAGAACCATATGTGAACATGATCCAGAACTGGCATCTTCTCTGGACCGGAGCTCATTCAGAAGTACAGGGTGAGGAGCGCAGACGTCTGAAAAAGGAGGCGTCATCTGTTCGAGTGGAGACGGACTGACCACAGGACGATGAGAGGCAGGTGGAGCTCATCGCCATTGGCCACACCCACTCACACACAGATGTAGTTCATCAGCCACGCCCACTCACACACAGGTGTAGCTCATCAGCCACGCCCACTCACACACAAGTGTAGTTCATCAGCCACACCCACTCACACACAGGTGTATTGTATTGTGTTGTAGTTGTGTTGTGTGTTGTATGTTGGTGTGTTGTAGTTTGTGTACTGTATGTTGTATGTTATTGTATCTTGTATGTTGTGTGTTGTTTATTATATGTTGTTTTTTGTTGCATGTTATTGTGTTGTAGTTTGTGTATTGTATGTTGTGTGTATTGCATGTTGTTGTGCGTTGTTGTATCTTGTATGTTGTGTATTGTATATTGTTGTATGTTGTTTTGTGTTGTGTGTCATGTGTTGTGTGTTGTTGTGTATTGTTTTTTCTTGTATGTTGTGTATTGTATGTTGCTGTGTGTTTTATATTGTTGTGTATTGTATGTTGTTGTTGTTGTGTCTTGTTGTATCTGGTATGTTGTATGTGTTGTGTATGTGTGTTGTATGTTGTTGTACCTTGTATGCAGTGTGTTGTTGTGTGTTGTTATGTGTTGTTGTGTGTTGTTATGGTGTGTTGTTGTGTGTTGTTTTGTGTTGTTGTATCTTGTATGTTGTGTGTTGCTGTTTGTTGTGTATTGTTATATCTTGTATGTGGTGTGTTGTGTCATTGTGTGTTGTTGTATCATATATGTTTTGTGTTGTTGTATCATGTATGTTGTAAGTTGTGTGTCTGTGTGTGTGACATGTGCATTAATGTCCTGTCTGATAATCTTAGTTCTAATACACAAACACCTGTCACACAAACGGAGCAGAGTGCACTCGGTCCATAATGTCACATAAGAAGATTACATCTGGATGTGGACACACAAACAGGTACAGACACACACTTTATTACACACAGTGATACACACACCCACACACACACACACACACACATGAATACACACATTAACACACATATTCATTCAGGTCAGATTATGTAACACTAACAGTCACTTCAGCCTTTATGTTCAGTCTTCATCCTCTGAGGAGACACATAACGCGACACAACACAACACAACACGACACAATACGACACAATTCAACATGACACAATACAAGACTTGACACACAGCAGTGCAAATGTTTTTACTGTGAAAAAACAGTTTATCATCAAATATCACATGTAAAACACTGGATCTGTGTTTCATTTATCATCCTGAACCTAGTCCACATACCTGAACTGGGCCATGTACCTGAACCCGGTCCACGTACCTGAACCCTGTCCACATACCTGAACTGGGCCATGTACCTGAACCCGGTCCACGTACCTGAACCCGGTCCACGTACCTGAACCCTGTCCACATACCTGAAATGGCCCATGTACCCAAATACTGTCCACGTACCTGAACCTGGTCCACGTACCTGAACCTGGTTCTGAAGGTTCTACAGTAAAACACCATCTCACTGTAAAAATAAAAGTTCCTTCATTCTTTGACATTTCCAACTTGACGTTGATTGAAAGGTTCAACCGTCCATGTCCTCCTGCAGGAAAAGATAACAGGAACGTGGTCCACAGCCACGTCCTGGTCCTGGTCCACGACAGGAACCTGATATTTATGGACATTATCTATTCAGAAGCAACAGTTTGGTCTAAATTTAGCCTGAGTATCAGAGACTGAACTGAACGGAGGTAAAAATAACAACAATAATCAGTTAAAATAATAAAATTACAAAACATTAATATATTAAAATAGTGAACATCAGTTTATGACAATGAAGAGTAAAAACAACATAAAACTGAAAAAAAGAAAGAATATGATGTTGATGAATTATCTATATGTAAAATAACACAATTAAAACCAGATATGTCCAAAATGCAGCCCTGCCCACTGACCTCACTAAGACCCGCCTCTTCTTGGTGTTTCCTCTTGGTTCAACAAGTGTCACCATCCAACACCATATGTTACAATACTACCTCCTATCCCTCAAATTTCAAAGTAAAATACTTTCTAGTTTGTCATAAAACCAGTGACAAAGTTGACGATGTACATTGTCTTATTAAATAAACAAATAAACAATGACATAACTAAAAATGTCTGATATATGCATTCATCTGAACAGAACATCAGACATATTCTCTATTAATTCAACTTTACTGTCTCAAATTGCAGAACTATGACAACAAAGTGCCATAAAAGAAGTGATAAGAGAGAGGATAAAAACAGTGCCAAAAAAATACAATATTAATCAAATCAAAATAAATAAAAGCACTGATATGAAGGAAGTACTTGACAGTAATAATAAAATGAAGGAACCAGAGCTACAGCTGTTCAATTGTACCTGTAGTGAATTTTCATTGGAATCTGTTTCCATCGATCACATATAACTCTAGTGGTTCCATCAGTAACTTACATCATACCCTGTTGTCAAGTACATGTAAAGTACTAGAATAGAATAGAATAGAATAGAATAGAATGTCTTTATTATCATTGTACAGGTATAAACTAAATTGAAAGTGCAATCCTCTTTAGGTGCCATAAAAGTATAAAAAATATATGTAAAAGAGTATAAAAACTGAAAATGTAAAAGAAAAAAACCCTGACAACATAAATATCTAAAAGAAAAAAAAATCCCTTGACAACATTCAGCATTTCCACACTTATATTAGTGTCTGGCATTGTTCAGCGAAATTATTCTAAAAACTATTTCTTAGACGGTTTG
Source organism: Apogon hyalosoma (assembly GCA_037367295.1). Taxonomy (NCBI): domain Eukaryota; kingdom Metazoa; phylum Chordata; class Actinopteri; order Kurtiformes; family Apogonidae; genus Apogon; species Apogon hyalosoma. Next base: position 35,847,040 of record JAPQRP010000016.1, on the reverse strand, counting down.
TGCTGGCCTTTAGTGTCCACAAACGGCTGCCAGAGGGTAAGAGTTCAAAAAGTGGAAAACCAGGGTAGGTGTTGATGATAAAATTCCCCACCTTCCTGAGACAGTTGGAACTGTAGAGTTCCTACTAAGTCACTGCTCCATCGGTCAGACATGGTCAGAGACAGCGACTACGTTCAGACAGCAGGTCTTAATGCACAATTCGGATTTTTGGGTGAAATCTGATTTTTTTGTGTGCTCGTTCATATTACACATTAAATCCAACTTCTCTCAGTTTTAAGTAGGAACTGAACGTGACCCTGGAGTGGCCCGCATGCGCAAAAGAAGTCCTGATGTAACATGTGACCAGTGACCACGCAGGCACGCACTGTGTTTATGGAAATAAGTATATTTTTGTAGAGATGGGATTTATGGCTCTTTGAAGGGAGTCGGATCTTGAGGAGTCGTTCCTTTCAAAGAGCCATTGAAAAGACTGGCTCATTGTTCTATTTATTTATTTTTTAGAAGTCAAACAGAGGTAACTTGTTTTCATCATTGAAACAATCACTGGTATCAGTTAGAAGATAAGATTTGGATCAGAATAATTCAAACGTACACATCCCACTAATATATACTCTATTGGTGGGAATTATTCTGAAATATTGATTATGATTTCATTTGGCTTGTGTTTTCAATATAAACATTCCATAAGGTGGTGCTATATCGCCATGCTTTGACAGTGAGATCACTATTTTGAATTTTCCCCTAAAAAACTTCGTGGCACAATAAAAACTACAGAGGCCACAGATAACTTCCATGCAGAACAACTTAACTGTGAAATTTTCCACACAAGAACATTTTAACAGTGCAGAAAAAAAATATAAAAAATAATAAATAAGAACATGGACACATGGACCGTGAACACATGTCCCAGACCAGCTGGTCCTGGTCCTGGTCTCTGGGATTGACGCTGACTCTGTTTATGTCACCGTCTGTCAGAGCTGTGTAACCTCTGACCTCTGACCTCTGACCCCCACTGTCACTGTCAGGCGAACATGAAGCTGATCCAACAGTTTCCACACATTTATGCATCAGCTGAGTCTTCTCTGTGTCACTGTTTCATCACGGAGAGATCAGACGATGAAAAAGAAGAAGAATGAGAAAATCACCTCAAAACGTATAAATAAAGCTCCATATTTATGTTCAAATGTACAAGTGAACGCTGAAAACCAGTGCATGAGTTACATAAACAACCAATGGTTGGCAGCGACCGACTGGCCAGCCAGCCCTTAACAAATGCAGATACATATTATAATAAAAACTATAATGAAACAATATTAGGTTTGTTTCATTTTATTCTGTGTGTTTTTCTGACATTCACTTCAGTCTTTAAACATCTCATCTTAGGTTTTGGTTCTGACTTTAAGACCAGGGTCAAAGGTTAAAACCATCAAATGACTATTAAACCATGGAGGTTTTCAGGTGGTAAAAGTGGGCATGTCTGTTTTTCTGGGATTATGATGTATGATGAATGGCTGATGATGTGAAATAATGTGGACTCAAATCCTGCTCAGGTACCAGGGACCCAGAGATGACGATGATGATGATGATGACGACGATGGCGACGATGATGATGACAATGGCGACCATCCTGTTTTCCACGTGTGGTGGTTTCATGTGTCCTGAAATAGACCAATCCCATGAGACGGACGGACAGACGGACGTATCCAACAGCAGGTCGTGGTGAGAGGTGAGTAGATTATGGCAGAAATCCTCTGAGAGCGCCGTTGGTTCCACCGTGTGGGTCGGTGGCGGCGCCGGTTCATCCATCAGGTATAAATAAAGCCGCTGCAGCTTTAATCCACATTAAGGCAGATAAACCACAGACAGATGTGTTTGTGTGTTCACATTGTTTGGATTTGTCTGATGGATCAAAATGTTTCACTAATAGGCTTTGGCTTTTGTACATTTTGGATTTAACCCCCTCAACCACCCCAACCCCCCAACCCCAGACCCAGAACATCCACCACCACCCCAGAAGATCCACCACCGCCCTAGAACATCCATGAAAGACCCAGAACATCAACCCCAGACCCAGAACATTAACCCCAGACCCAGAACATCAACCCCAGACCCAGAACATTAACACCAGACCCAGAACATTA
>JAPQRP010000016.1:35799798-35811952 GCA_037367295.1 Apogon hyalosoma | reverse complement strand
TCAGCCTTTTACCATCTCAAAAACATTGCCAGAATCAAAGGTTTACTGTCTAAACCAGACTTAGAGAGACTTATCCAGGCATTTATCTCTAGCAGGTTAGACTACTGTAACGGTCATCTGACTGGACTCTCTAAACGAGCTGTAAGACAGCTGCAGTACATCCAGAACGCATCTCGTACCCTAAGAACCTCAAGGACAGGCCTTTTGCTGGTGCCCAGAGTCAGGACTAAACACAGTGAAGTTACGTTTCAGCTAAACTCTGGAGCAGTCTTCCAGATGACATGAGACAGGCCTCTACTCTGACAATTTTTAAGTCCAGGCTGAAAACAGCTCTGTTCAACTGTGCATACAACTGAAAGGGTTCTATCTGTACTCTTCTCTTTTACTTTAATTGATTATTATTTATGTTTTATTGATTATGTTTTAATTGTGTTTTTAACTTGTCTCTGTTCCATTTTTGTAAAGCACTGTGAATTGCCCTGTGTATGAATTGTACTATACAAATAAATTTGCCTTGCCTTGCCTCGCCTAAAGTGAAAACACTGTTACTCAGGAAGGTCTTTGACAATATCCATGGCATTAACTGGGAAAACCAGGGACCACGGTCTGGACTCTGAGACCAGAATCAGCTCTGAGGTAGGACCACAGATGAAACCTGCAGTTTGGATGAACTCAGAGATGGCAGTAAAGAAATAACATATTCTAAAAGAATCTATAACGGGGGTGGCCAACCCTGGTCCTGGAGAGCCATTGTCCTGCATGTTTTAGATGCATCCCTCTTCCAACACACCTCATTTATGATCAGCCTATCATAAAGCTCTGCAGAAGCCTGATAATGACCGCCAGGTGTGCTGGAAGAGGGAAACATCTAAAACATGCAGGATAGTGGCTCTCCAGGACCAGGGGTTGGCCACCCCTGATCTATAACAATAACAAATTTTTTTCTAGATAACGTTTCCATAATGTATAGATAAAGACTAAGTTCCATGTTCGAGCTGAACCTCATGACAATATAGTCCAATGTTCTGGAGATGAAACAGATGATCAGGTTTGATTTATTAAACAGATGTTCAGGTGCTATTTTATGGGAGGTAGCTGTACGTCTGTTCTTCCCTGTGTCTGTAGGTTTAATGAGGCCTGGACTTCCCCACTCTGCCTCTGCTGAACTATTTTTATCTTCACTGAGGACAAAGTTTATCCTCACAGTCGAGGATCAGAGTAAATCTGGATCTGACAGAACACAGTGGAACCAAATGAGGCTCCATTTTCACCACATTCAACTAACTAACCTACCCAACTACCTATCCTAACCTAATTAAGTAACCTATCCAAGTACCTAACCTAACCCCACTAAGTAACCAACCCAACTACCTAACCTAAGCCAACTAAGTAACCAACCCAAGTACCTAACTCAACTAACAAACATACCCAGCAAACTCATCTAATCACTTAACTAACCTATCCATCTAACTAACTTAACTGTGGTAGAACCGGTGTTGTAACTGGTCTCAGTGGTAGAACCAATGTTGTAACTGGTCTCTGTGGTTGAACCGGTCTTGTAACTGGTCTCTGTGGTTGAGCTGGTGTTATAACTGGTCTTGGTGTTGTAACTGCTCTCTGTGGTTGAACCGGTATTGTAACTAGTCTTGGTGATAGAACGGGTGTTACAACTGGTCTTGGCATTGTAACTGGTCATGGTGTTGTAACTGGTCTTGGTGGTAGAACAGGTGTTGTAACTGGTTTTGTAAGTGGTGCTTGAATCAGGTTGGGAGGTGTTGTAACAGACTCAGCTAGTCTCAGGTTTCACACAAAATAGCTGCAGCACACTAAATCCTGCACTGAGTCACAGTGAGCAGCAGTGCCCCCTGTAGGCACTTGGCAGAACTGCCTTTCATAACCCTAACCCCACTGTGAACTAGAGAGCTGTAAGGCAACAGCTTCCACATCAGCGGAGACATCAGAGAACCGGCAATGTGAACTTTCACCACATTCTCACCAACCACAGAAGCAGCTGCAGTGGATGAGTGGCCTCATTCAAATGTAGACTGAACGTTACCCTTCATCTCTGCTGCATGATGGTCCAACACAGGCTGGACCTGACTGTAGACGTACAGATTACTGTAACTGTATGAATACTGACACTCACTGGTTCTCAAAAAGTACTTTCAGTTTTTCTATTTTTCCTCTAATGACTGTCAGATGTGTGATGTTAATGAAATACAAAAGGAGATTATTTTCTTTATTCTTTGTTTAATTATTGTTTCTGGACCAGCAACCATAAATGTTAAAAAAAAAAAAAAAAAATCAACAAATTTCTGTATTAAATTTACTTTTTCCTTAGTCTCTGACTGGACTGGCAAACTGCAGCTAATTGACAAGCTGTTAGCTGTGGTTATCTCACATTAGCTGCAGTTTATTCATGAGCTAACATTAGCTCACTTAGCTAATATTTCACTAGCTAATGTTAGCTGTGCTTAGTTAATAACACAATGCAATGCAGTGTTTTTATCTGTCAGCTGACTGCTCATTTGTTTTGTGTACACACACATACTATTTCTAGCCACTAGAATTTATGAGTAATTTACATCAGTTTCTGTGATTTAAAGATAATGAATAATGCTACCTTTAATTTTAATCATCATAAAACATAAATCTAATATACAACACACTGTTTATCAAAGGAGCTAGCAGAATCACAGCAGCTAACTTAAGTACCCTACAGCTAATGTTAGCTACAGCAGCAGTGTTATCTAGAAAACAGGAGCCAAACTGGAAACCAGTGTAAAGCTGCACACCATCACCATCACTAGAACTGGTTTTGGTGCGGGTTTGACCTGTGGGACAAACTAACCCACTCACACAACTGAGATACAGAAGGGCTAAGGCTATTTACTGGGTCCAAAACACAGAGCAGGGCGCTGGAGTATAACTAAAAACTGACAACTAATTAAACGCCTACCAGAATCACACACAACGCTTGTCCGGTGTAATTTCATCTCTTTTTACACTGTAATTTATTGTTATTTGTGTTAAAAGCAAAGTGAAGTTGTTAACGGTCTAATAAAAGGCTAACTCTAAGCGTTAGACCAGATTCAACGGGTTTCATTTCAACATAGCGCGCTAACAGGAGCTGAGCTGAGCTAAGCTAACACACTCTGCAAAATACTGATCATAACATCAGAATATCCCGTGATATCTACAGACTGTGCTAACTGGAATGACCCAGAAATGCATCTACTCACCTGACCCCCTATCCAGGACACTCCCCCCGAGTCGAGCCCAGTCCCTGTGTGTACTCTAACACCGCTCGGCCTAGTTTTCTTTTCTTCTCCAGTGTTTCTTGTCTTTCTCCTCTTTTTTAAGAGTTAAATCTGTAGTCTTTTGTAGACGCTTTAAATCTAAATTTCCCACACTATTAAATACCTACAACTAACTTACTCATAAACAAGTATCCTCTGTACCTTTCCAGGATCGAAGACCTGACTCTGGCCCTTATAAATGTAGGGGTCAACTCTCCCAAACTATCACTGACTTCTGCAAAGGATTCAACTATCAAAAAACCAAAAACATGACTTAAACTCAGATATTCAGGAAGCAGATTGGGAATTTTCTTGTTTTAAAGCCCAGAACCTGTTAACACAAACTACAGGAGTACAAATGGCTTATGCAAACTTCTGTCACAGATAGGCTTAGTCAGATGTTCCCCTAAATTTCAGATTTGTGTGAAATGTAGAGAGAAAAAAAGGAAGTTTATATCAATGTCTATGGGAGTGTACAAAACTTCAACAAATCTGGAAATCTGTGATAGATTGTATAAGGTCTTCATGAAATTAGTTTAGTTTTATTTCGAACACAGAATCATCAGATAACAAAGAACCATACAACATGGTCAGACAAAATTTTGCGGCACTCGAAAAGGAGTGGGAAGAAGTATAACTTATAGGCTCCCACCCCCTTTTTACAAATTAATAATTAAATCAATTCCGCTTCCTTTGCTTTGTCAACACACTGTTTTTTCGGTATATTTTCCAATAACACAAAGCATCCATACAAACCATTCACATACTTTTTTTTTAGTCACCTCACACAGTCAGATTTGCCTAATCAACCATTTTTGATATAAACTATGATATTTATACACACTAACTAAAGACAAAACATGATTGAAACACAGACGCAGACTACAGAACTAACACAGTTCAAACCCATTTTCTCTGGCACATCAGAAAAGCAGTTTGTGAAGGTAAAAAAGTCACCGTCTCATCCATTTGCGTTGTAGATTTGACATGTTGGATTTGTTTGGACATATTTTTTTTGGATTTGTTTGGACATGGAACCAGGAAAACAGGTGACTGTGATGTCATCACTTACGTCCCCATAGCCCCTCTACTGCCCCTCCACTTTCATTATCACGTCACAACCTTGTGCACCTTTTTGGTCAAATTTTATTAAATTTTCACTTTAACTGTGAAAAACTGCAAATAAAAAATGATGGTATGATGTTTGTAGTCGACTGAGGGTAAAGTGTAGATAAACCACACATTAAAACCTGGGTTTCCCTGCCGTTCCATTTATACAGACTTTAAAATAAGCACTATAGAAGAAATCTTAATAAATTAATTTACTTAAGTAATTGACAATGTGTTGGCCTCATTTATATGTTAATTACTCCATTATAATAAGAAATAAAACAAGGTTCTCAACAATTCCAGCTGTATAAATAAATACAAATGAACATATTTCACATAGATCATAACCATTAAGTAATTGCCAGCAGCAGTTGTTGAATTATTTTATTGATTGATTATTGTCACTATGATAGTATTATTCAACACAATATTCATGACAATAACACACCATACTGAACTGAAGTGAAAATGAGATAAAGCATTACATGCTGGTTCAGATGTTTCACTTAAACCAGCAGTTACCATCATAGACCTGTGGGTTCATTTTCATTTGTCACATTTTCAGTCATTATTGTGTTCAGTATATAACAGTAATGTACTTCACAGAACACAGGACAAAATTAATGTCTGTATATAAAAAAAGGAAACAGCATGGAAACAAAAACATTTATTGTAATTCAACATTTTTTTATGAATTAGCGAAAGAGACAAACATGAAATAAAGATATTTAAGAATTGCTACATGTCAAAACTAGATTAAATTAATAAAAAAAAGACACAGGCTGTTTCTTAATATATATTCTTGTTTGTTCTTCCGTTCTTGCATTCTCATGAAACGTCATCAGCCGTGGCCCAAGTACTGTTCCCATTGCAAGTTCGCATAAACCAAGAATGCATGGAATGCCCTGCTGTTGTTCTTGTCAGCTAGCTTAAACCAAGGACGCACTGCTTGGTGACTCAAGTAGACTTGGCTGGGAAATAATTCCCAAGATGCAGTTTGTGCCGGCGGCTGTGCCCGGATAAACCGACGAAATGTATTACAGTTTTGAAACATACACAAAATGTAAAAATGACATGTAAATACTAGTGCAAATGTATTGAAATCAAACTGAGTCACTTTGTTTTGATTTGAGGGAAAGCCTTTATCAATGGCAGTTACAAAACGTTCATTACATTGCTCATAAGATTACATTTAAATGATTTAATATTGCTTCTTCAGTTTCATCTGATGAATGAATATAAAAAAAAATCATGGCTTGACCAAAGCCCAACAGCGAAGTAACAGAGTTTACGCATCACTGAGGATGAACCTTTACATAAACCATAAATCATATATTTGATCCATATCTGTATGTGATGATGTTTCACTGGGTGAAAATATGGACTTAAAACCAACTATATATTTGAGTGTGCGGATGTTTTACATGGCATTGATGAAGTCGTCTCCTACATTCAACATGTTTCTTAGTGCCGTCAGGATCAGCGTGTCCATGTCGTCGTCACAGTCAGTATCTCCATCACTGTAGCTCTTCACTGCAAAGATGCAGTTCAATGGGATTCCCACATTGGAGCTGAGGAAACACATCTACATGTGGAAAGGAGCAGGTCATCACAATGTCGTACCCAGGTGAAGGTCAAAAGTTTTGCTGTAAGAAAACTGACCTTTTCCCTCAGATGTTTGCTCTTATAGACGTTCTTCAGGTCCTTTTGGATTTCTGGACAGGCTTCATCGATTTGGGTGGCGATCGCCAGCTGAGGAATCCCTGCAGATTCACAAAGAAACTTCATGTTGAGCAGGTTTCTAAAGCTTTTATTCTTTATTTTATTTTTTTTAACTTGTATTTAACCAGGTAAAGACCCATTCAGATCAAGATCAACCTGGTCAAGAGCTCGGCAACACACATCTTCATAGGAAATGGAGAAACTGTTTTAAGACACGGCAAAAATAAAATTATTTCTGGTGTAAATCTCTTGAGGGTCCAAACAGCAGCTCTGTGGGACTCCGTTGTAAATGTTCCCACTATTTTTTTCCTTCTTCATGGTCCAAGTACCACCTCTGATTAAATTCTTTTTTTTTTTTTTATTATTATTATCACAATAACACTGTGTGTGGGCACTAAACAGAAGCTGAGCACATAACCTGTCAACCAGAAGGGGGCGCTAAGACACATTTAACCATATGCATTTAACAGCCTATGAACTGTTCATGATGCCTCCATGTACTTTATGTCCATGGAGGACTAGAGCTGCTGATATCTGCTGCAGAACATGGAACACACTATTGGTGGATGATTCTGTAGAATGTTCTTTTACTGATTGTGGATGTTGTCAGATATGTGATATATCTGTGTTTTTTTATCCTTGTGGCTAAAACATTGTAACTGTATCCAGACGACCTTGAAGAATGGCCTGGTCAGTCATCATGACTTACTGGACACCTCTAGGAGGCACTGTTGGACTCATGGTCAGACCACCCTGCTCTATACTGTCACCGGGAGGCGCCATAAGACCAGGTCTGTCTGGACTCTGGATTTGGGAATGGCAACTGTACGTCTTTGAGGTATGAGTGACCTCTGACCCCAGTCTTACCCATGTCTCTGGCTTTTACCTTAAAGTTATGAATTTATTTATTTATGTATTTATTTTATTTAACCTTTATTTTACCAGGTAGGTCAACTGAGAACCACTTCTCATTTATAATAACGACCTGGCCAGGAGGCAGCGCAGTAGGCCGATAAAACAGAAAGAGGTTCAGCACTGACCTCTGACCCCGGTCTTACCCATGTCTCTGGCTGTTTCTCTGATGGCCTTCATCTTCTGGATGACTGCAGGCTTAATTTCTGATGCGTTGGCATTAAGGACACAAACCAACACATGGACTTTTTCATCTGGAGCAGGACATGGCCGGTATTTCTTATCGTCCTTTGACAGTGAAGAGGTTGGATTGAACTGGAAAAACAGAAATCCAACAGAATGAGTGAGACAGATCTAAAAGAACAACGTTCTATGGATAATGCTCTACCAAGTGACCCATCGTACCTTGTAGCCGTCCTCCACATGTCCCTCCATGGCCAGTTTGATGTCTTCAGCTCGAACTCCGACGTCCTCTCCGTCCTCAAGCCCCATGATGTCGTTACAGACGAATGAACAGTAAGCTCCTCTTCCCTTCAGGATTCTGTGAGTCATGTACTGTAGCCCAGAAACACAACAGTGACATCTACCGTTAGTTTACCTGACCCTCCATGGTGAGTCCAAACAGGACACCTGAACACGGTCCACCCTGGACACCTGAATACCGTCCAACCTGGACCTTCAGCTACACCTGAAAGACTTCAGTAATAAATGAACTGGTGGGAGGTTCAGGATGGATAACTGTGTTCAGGGTTAAACCAGCTGGTTCTCAGGACAGCAGACACATGGAGAACTTTTACAGGATAGGGGTCAAGAGGTCAAAGGTCACATACCTCATTGGTGAAACTTTTGGCTTTATTGTTTGCACTGACAGCAGCTGGAAGCGCCATCCTGCCGATCAGGGCGGTGCTGATGGAATTGATGAAGCTGGACTTTCCAGCTCCGACTGGTCCATACAGGAGAATCCGCAGATGTTTGATGTCATCTTTCAAAGGCTGATACTCTTTGGCAAAACAGAGGTTCTCCCCTTTGCTTCTGTTGGACCAAGGTTACAGCTGATGTCACACTTAACTACTTATCTATAGCTTTAACTCTAGGTTTAATTATAGGTTTAACTAAAGGTTTAAGTATAAGTTTAATTAGAAGTTTGTACAGCTGTTTACATTTGTTACATGAGCCTCATGTATGAAAACTATATATGAACAGCTCTGTATGTCCACTCTATGTCCTCTGTGTGTCCCCTATTTGTCCTCTGTATGTCCACTCTGTGTGTCCACTCTATGTCCTCTGTGTGTCCACTCTATATCCTCTGTGTGTCCACTCTATGTCCACTCTATGTCCTCTATTTGTCCTCTGTATGTCCACTCTGTGTGTCCACTCTATGTCCTCTGTGTGTCCTCTATTTGTCCTCTGTATGTCCACTCTGTGTGTCCACTCTATGTCCTCTGTGTGTCCACTCTATATCCTCTGTGTGTCCACTCTATGTCCTCTGTGTGTCCCCTATTTGTCCTCTGTATGTCCACTCTGTGTGTCCACTCTATGTCCTCTGTGTGTCCACTCTATGTCCTCTGTGTGTCCACTCTATGTCCACTCTATGTCCTCTATTTGTCCTCTGTATGTCCACTCTGTGTCCACTCTATGTCCTCTGTGTGTCCACTCTATGTCCACTCTATGTCCACTCTGTGTCCTCTGTACATCCTCCCAGGTGTTGTTCCCAGATGCCCGTGTCCACTTACTTCCAGTCTATCTTCCTCCATGGCTCATCAAAAGCTGAGGAGGACATTTAATGATGTTGTGAGACATTGTTCAGATCAGTTTATTTCATTGTGTATCAATAACAGATTGGATTCAGTCTATAAACAGTGAGTATGAATAAACATTTCTTACTGGGACATGGTTCTGGAACTGGAAAGAAAAGGAAACATACGGTGTTGAGTACATTTGTGTGAAGTTGTTTTACAGGAGTGTATAGTTTTGCATAATAACTGACTTCATAAGCATCACCACGGTAACCATAAACACATCATTTGGTCATGACTTCAGTCATGAATCGATCCTCCGGGTAAATGAACCTCTCACCTGAGCTTGGTTTTCCTCCCATGGTCAAATATTCACTAGATGATAGAGTCCTGTTGAAACCTATCAAAAGAAAATCCATCAGTCCATCAACCAGCTATCATCCCTCTATTATCCATCCTTTCTGTCCTCAAACTCACATCCAGTTCATCATAAAACCCTTCACTCAGACACTAAATAAACAGTGAATTTATCTGTAACTGATAAAATTCAATCTCATATCATTCAATACAGAAATACACATTTAAATGATTAATTACATTATATCATATTTATTCAAAACAATTAAATACTTTTTCAATAAAAGCAGCAGTTAAAAAGAATAAAATATGTACATACACAAATGTTGATTAAAAAAAAATAAGGTAAGGTTTTAGTTTCTGCATCCATAAATTAACAGCCTTGGTAATTACCCAAATCAAGTTTTATGTTTCTGTAGTGGTTAATACACCAGTATGTAGAGGCTCTTTGACCCAAATTATATTTTAAAAGTTGAAATATAATTATCGTTGTTTAAATGATCAATTTTAATTTACTGTTTTACCAAAAAACAGAAAAAAGAAATGCTAAAGTATTATTTTTGATTAAAGGTCAGATTATATTTATTTACTTGTAATCCTGAACAGAATGATTAGCTTTAGTGGCTGAAGTTGAGTAAACTCAGATTAATCAATAAAAAATGGTAAAACATCTAGAACTTGAACATGTAGATGCAAAACAGTTCAATATCACAAACACAACTAAAACTGACTGAATGGAAAACAATGATTTTTTGTCTGAGCTGATCTGAGCATCAGTGTCAGAGAATCAGATGTTGGAGACGTACCTTCAGGATGTCCTGGGTGAATGTGAAATGCTTCCACCCCCTTCCAGCTTTATACTCACTGACTCCTCCCCCTGGCACTGTCTTCCATCCAATGGAAACCACCTGATTTAGAAGAAACAACCGACAGGTTTCACTTTCACTGAGTTCTGATGACTCATTTTGTTTGTCCTGGGAGTCTATGCCCCTTCACAAACATTCACTTTCATTTTTAACACTGAAATATCAAATAAAAGCATCAAACCCAGGCAAAATATGAAGTATAGTCCTGTGTAGAAGTCTTAGGTTTGTAGTTTGAGCAGGACTATGATCACACATGCATTTATCTGTGTGTGTAATAATATATGTACAAGTGGAATATACTTATATAATTCAATACAATTAGTGACATCAGTGACCATTTACCAGTTTTTATAATACATCATAGCTGCTACAAGAAAAAACAATATACAGAAGAATTAGAACAGAAGAGTCAATGAAAGCATTTAAAAGTGATTTGTTGACACATAACCGGGATGACATACTTGATCAAAAAAACATTATCTGGGCTTATGATGAATTTTTACGTATATTAGGACTGTTATATGATAAACACTGTCCTTTAAAAAAAGTTAGTAGGAAGGTAAAATATATAAATCATCTGTGGATTATAAAGGGCTTATATAATGCCTGCAAAAAAAAACAAAAAACACTTTATGAGGAATTTATAAGACAGAGAACTAAGGACGGTGAAAATAAATTCAAGAAATACAAAAATAAGTTAACTAAAGTTATAAGAACAACTAAGAAACAATATCACAATAAACTGTTAAATGATAACAAAAACAGGTTTTTTTTCCATGTTTTCTTACAATCTGTTTTATTTCTAAGAACTAGAAAGTAAGAATACTTTTGTTTTGTTGCATATTCAAAATAAACTAAACTGAAACAATTTAATGTCAAGGTCAAGTTCATTATTATATTAAAAACATACTCATAACTATGCAACCTGCCCAAAGATATAAATAAAATACATAATATGAAATAGTAAAAAATAACATTAAAAAATATACTGAATATATGTATCTGTACTTTAACTGTAGAACAGCAGGAAACACTGCAAACAGTATCACAATAACAACCTGATGAAGACACACAATAACCTGTTATGATTATTGGTATAAATATAAAAATGACCAGTTTTTCCAAGTTCGATCGTACAGCTCCGTAATCTATCCCATAATTATCCACCAGGTCCACAACATGTTGTCCATATGTTCTTAGTGTATAATGCATTAGAGACACTGATAAATAATCTGAACAAACCTGTTCAAATCAGAATCATGTTTATACCAGATTTCAGTTTCAGTTTGAAGAGAAACTGAAACATTTTAGTGTAAATGTTTAAAAGAACAAACAACAAGTGAAAGTGAAAGAACAGAAGTGTTTCCACTAAGTCATGTGATTTCCTCAGCCTGGTGGAGAGGAGTGGGTGGAGCCTCAGTCCATAAAAACAGACGATGCTCCACTACATCCCCTCATTTCTTCAGGAGCAGCAGGTATGTTTGTTCTCTGTGTTAATGTGGTCTATATTAATCTGGTCTATGTTAATGTGATCTGTGTTAATGTGGTCTATATTAATCTGGTCTATATTAATGTGATCTGTTAATGTGGTCTATATTAATCTGATCTATGTTAGTGAAATCTATGTTATTATAAGGAGCTAAAGTCTGTGAATGTTCATGTTCAGATGTGACTCATTTCTGTCCATGTTGAATGTAGAACTGTAGAGGTCAGAAGGTCATGGTAAGTGAATGAATGAGTGACTGTTCTCTCCACGTCTCCATGACTACCGGATTTATGTCTGTGTTTCCTCTGCAGGTCCAACATGGAGGATGCCTTCTATTTTCTACATGAACCTGATGGTGCTGATCCAGGAGCATCTGATGAATCCCCCAAGTGTCAGGTTAGAACCACCATCAGAAGAACCGTTCTGAATATTTACACCTTCACAGCAGTGGAACAGTTCTCTGAACATCACTGAACCGGTTAAAAACATGTTGTACTCATTCTGAGCCCAGTCCTGTTACTCCTGTTTACTCCTCTGTTCAGTCCTGTTACTCCTGTTTATTCCTCTGTTCAGTCCTGTTACTCCTGTTTACTCCTCTGTTCAGTCCTGTTTACTCCTCTGTTCAGTCCTGTTACTCCTGTTTATTCCTCTGTTCAGTCCTGTTTA
>JAPQRP010000016.1:35769418-35785887 GCA_037367295.1 Apogon hyalosoma | reverse complement strand
ATAAACAGTACCACAGTGCTTCAGTTTGAACATTTGACAGATAAACAGTACCACAGTGCTTCAGTTTCAGCTTCACACTTTGTCATGTCTTTTATGTATTGGGATTGTCTCTCAACTCACCATATATTTTTATTAGTGAGTTTTTATTTTTATCAATCAGTAGAAATTTCAGGTGAGCCCACGTGGGGTCCTGACCCCAAAGGTGAAAAACACTTAATTATACAGTAGATATAATATGGACTGTGCCGGTGAGAGTTTCCATAGTGTTTGTGGACGTTCTTGTTGAGTGGGCTCTTTGTTTCTTCCAGTGGCTTTGAATTCGTGGTCCCTGGTTCAGATCAGTGTCCTGGTCAGGGTTAGGGTCATGGTTAGAGCTGCTCTGCTCTGACCCAATGACAGCATCATGCATGGCTGCCGTGTCCCATCATGCCCCCCTCTGGATTTTCCAGCCAATGGGGGGCTGGAGTTGGGCCGTGATGCTGGTCGTCCCCCCTGCTATAAAAGCCCTCGGCCCCGTCCGGGCCCTCCTGAGCAGTTGGAGCATTCCCAGCCTCGCCTCGGGTGGAGGGACTGCGAGGAGGGAAAGCAAAACTACACGGCGGCCCGTCTCTGTGTAGTTTTGTTTTTTGGGGATATTTGGAGGCTCGACTGTTCTCACCTGGATTTTTGTGGAAAACTGTCTGGATAAGGAGCCAGTTTCCCGTTGAGTCCGGGGCTCTGTCCCATCAGTCTAAGGCACCAGAACAAGTGAGTACATCCGGACCCAAGCCGGTGCTGCAGGGTTACACCGACCTGGGCATAGCGGGTCCTGGTCTGGGTGGTGTTTGTTTTGCTTTTGGGTAGTGTTTGTGTGTTTTTGTGTGTTTTTTGTGGTCGGAGGCCGCGTGCAGCCGTGTGATCTGAGAAAGGCCAAGAATAGCCGCTGATAGAATGAGAGCGGCCCGTCAGCTGGGCCCACCATGGCTTTTTAAGGGAATCAGCAGAGGAGCTATCAGCTACACCTCCAGATATGTGACACATGTGACTGTCAATCAAACCTCCCAGCCTGGAGGGGGGGCCAAGGTGTATTTTCAGCCACTGCCATATCTGTCACTAAGGCGACCAGGTCTGAATGAGCCAAATGAGGGACAAAGAGTTTGGGTTAGAGTTCTACCAACCTGAGCAGACAGGACACACCAAAGATGCTGATCTTTGACCTTCTACTGCTGGAAGTTCAGACTCTTCAGCAGCTGAAGTCTGGAAACAGAGAGAATAGACTGAAATTACACCTGTGGAAGGTCAATGGTGACGGTGAAATGTCTAAATGTGGTCTTATTTACAATGTACATTTCAGCTGAAAACAATGAAAATAGACTTTAATTAAATAAAGCAGCTAATGAATCAATCCCTGATTTTAAATCTACTGTCCTTTGTATAACTGATTTAATTATTAACTGTATTTAATTAAAATTCTAAAGAAATGTGAAATGAAGTAAACGCACATTCAGACTAAACAGTAATTGGTGTTTATTACTTGCTAATATTAGATCCAGGCTGATGTGGGATCAGTGGTTTTATTTATCCATCACTGTCATTCAAACTGTTTTAAGGTTTTACTGTCTTCTCTGGTCATTAGTAAAATAACCACAGTTAACAGACAACAGTAACAATAATCATCAAAATTAACAAATATTAACTAAGTGAACATAATGACCAAGTGTATAACATTTATATTTGGTGGTGGTTTAAATTAAATTTTTTTTGGGCCTTTACATTTTTAATCCCTCATTCGTTACATGCAATGAAGTGTTTAAATCGTCCAAACTCATGAGCAGCTGCTGCGTCCGTTCAGCTCTGACAGTTCTACTGAACGTAAAGGTGGTAAAAGTCACAAACCATGTTAGAAACGTTACACCTAGAGCCCAGATCAGCTGACAGCTGGACCAGAGCAGCTGTCCAGGCGATGCAATCACTGACCCAGGGACAAAGCCAGGCCTAATGGGACGTTTACTATCCCAGTCCGAGACCCGGTAGAACCACAGCAGTCATGGATGACTGTTGAACTGATGTGATGGAACATGTTTGAGATGTTCACGTTGTTCTGTTCAGGCTGAAGCTCAGAGAAACATTCACTGATGGTAAAGACGTCCACGCCCTAGCACTGTAGTATTAGTACCACTGTGGTATTACTGCTGTTGTGAGGTTGTATTTGGTTTAATTTGGTTTTTAATTAAACGATGACAGTGAATCACACAGAGCTCAAACTGATGGTTGTTTTACATGTGTTGATTAATCCCTAATTAATAGATGAGAAAAAACACGATGAAAGTGTTTGATCACATGACGAAGGAAAATGTCTGGATTGTTTGTGATTAATGTGATGTATCACTGTACTTTCATATCACTGGTAATGTAGTACTCGTGTAGTTTTACTGCAGTATTAGTGTTTCAGTGCTATTGTAGTATTACTGTAGTATTTGTGTTGTAGTACTACTGCAGTGTTAGTGTTAAGTTTTATTCAGTTCAGATCAGGTTGTTCTGGTTTCATTACTTTACTGTTCTGTGTTGTACTGTACTCAGTGGATATTTTTGCGGTATTTTACGGTATGTTTCAGTATTTTACAGTTTAATTGTAGTTGAATATCCAATTTAGTTGTAATTGAATAATTATAGTTGAATGTCCAGTTTATTTGTAGTTGAATGTCCAGTTTAATTATAGTTGAATGTCCAGTTTAATTGTCATTGAATGCCCAGTTTGTTGTAGTTAAATATCAATCAATTAAATTTTATTTATATTGCGTGTTTATCTGTTTAATCTATTTATCTGTTTTTTGTTTTTTTTTTTGTCATGCCTATACTTTTTATTGCTTCCCCTGCACCATGCTGTAATGCTTTTAATGTTTTATGTAAAGCAGTTTGAATTGTCTTGTACATGAAATGTGCTGTATAAATAAACCTGCCTTGCCTTGTTTTGCGTAGCATCACATCATAACAAAAGTTATTTCATGACGCTTTACATTTAGAGCTGGTCTGACCCAGACCAGAAAGAAAGCTATGACCATAAGTCTGTATGTATGTGTGTGTGTGTGTGTGTGTGTGTGTATATATATATATATATGTACTGTATATATTAGGGCTGTCAAAATGAACACGTTTACGTGGATTAATCTTTCATCATGATTAATCTGATTAAAAATTTTAACGCAATTAACCCATCTGCAGTGCAGAATGACTCTGAACGTCTCTGCGAATGCATTTCAGGCAGTTGGTCCAAATACAGATACTGTCACATGTGGAGACTGGCAGTTGATCTGGTAGTGACAGGCAGCAGAACCAACCCATTAAGATGGAAGATGCTAAACAGCATGTTGGCCCTCTGGGTGGGAAATTTGAGTAAAAAAAAAAAAAAAAAAACCAGGACAGAACAGCTGATTGACATAAAGTATTATGCACACTCTGCAGGAAGGAGTTTTGTTTTTTACCAAAGCACTTCCAGCTTAAAATACCACATATCTCACCACTCCTGCATCCACTGTTCTGTGGTAGAGACTGTTCTCAGTTGCAGGCAACACTGTAAATGAGAAGCAGTCAGCTCTGCTCTCAGACAATGTCAAATTAGTTAGTCTTAGTAGCTGGCTGAAAGAGGAGTAACAGGGCCACATTAATATGGGCAAATGTTTAAAAAAAAAAAGAAATAAAAAGTTTTTAAGTTGTTTAAGCTGTTTTATTGAAACTGTTGAAGGTGTTTAATGAACACGTTAAGTGCATATATATTCCCTTCTAACATGAGTCTGTTTGCTCATGCAAAATTAAATATGATTAGTATAGATTAAAAACGAGTGATATTTAATCGTTATTAATCGAAATTAATTCACAACAACCCTGTGATTAATCTTATTAAAAATTTTAATTGTTTGACAGCATGTGTGTGTGTGTATATATATATATATATATATATATATATATATACCATTGTATTGTAAATACCGTATCTTTGATTTAATGTTCTTAGATTTCTTAAATATGTTAATCATGATAGAACATTTCATAGAGAGCGAGAGAAACTGGTGGAGGGAAGAACTGGGGGATGACAAATGGATGCAGTACAAACTGAACTATAACTGTTAAAAACTACTGAAAGTACTATATACTACTACTGCAGCTGTTAGTACCGATAATAGAAACCCCTACCATCTGTGTAACTGTATAATAAACACTATCACAATTATATGGATAAATGAATAATGGTGATAGAGGCAGGAGAGAAGAAGAGGAGGAGAGAGGAGGTCAAGCAGGAGGAGCAGAGAGGAGGTCAGATGGGAGGAGGAGGACATAGGAGGGCAGACAGGAGGAAGAGGAGTGGTAGAGGTCAGACGGGAGGAGGAGCAGAGAGGAGGTCAGACAGGAGGAGGAGGACAGACAGGAGGAGGAGCAGAGAGGAGTTCCACCTGTAAGCCTGCATGTTGACAGTGTAGTGCTCTAGATGGATTGTATGGACCTAAAAGCTCTTTCAGATCTGTAGGGGCCTGGACATGAAGGGCTTTGTAAGTGAGGAGCAGTATTTTAAAGTCTATCCTGGCTTTTACAGGGAGCCAGTGCAGAGAAGTCAACGCAGGACAAATATGGTCTCTGATACTGGTTCTAGTCAGTACATGGGCAGCAGCATTGTGGATTAACTTTTTGGGGCAATCTGAGAAAAGTGAATTACAACAATCTAGTTTGGATGTAATTAATTCATGGATTCATTTTTCTTCAACATTCTGTGTTAAAATATGCCTGATTTTAATAATAATAAGCAGATGAAAAACTCTCCATGTTAGTTGTAGTTGAATATGCAGTATAAATGTAGTCTTTTACTGGTTCTATTCATCAGTTTATTGGCTGGTTTTCTGTGTCAGTGTTACGGTTCAATACCATCGTTAAATACTGATGGAATCATTGAACTTATTATTTATTGTTACTGCATTGTCACTGTATTTATTGTGAGTGATGTGTCAATTTATAATGTTTTTTTAACTGGGACCCCAGGAAGACTAGCAACCACTACAGAGGAAGCTAATGGGGATCCCCAATAAACAATAAACTCCACTGGGACAAACCTGATAATTACCTGCTCAGTCAGACTGATGAGAATATTGTCAGATCATCCAATGATAAAAAAATGTCAATAAACCATCAAACTGTCAGTCATTGAATCCATAAAGTCAACTGTTCAGTCATTGAACCAATCAGACTTGAAATACTGATCAAACTAATGTACCAGGCTCAAACTCAAACCAGCTGTTGATCCTTTGACCTTTGACCCCTTCACATCCTCACATGGTTCCTGAAGATCAACTGGTCTGGTCTGCATGCCAAACCACAATGAACCACCAGTCCACATCAGACCATGATAAACTATTAGACTACATGAGACTATGATAAACCATCAGACCACATGAGACCACTTGACTTGGGGCTGAGGTTTTTATGTTTTCAGGTTTTTGTCTCACATTTATAAACAGTTTCATGGTTCGTTTTGTTCTTAGTGTCTGTTATTTCAGGCTGAGTTCTTTTTTTTTTAATGTTAGTTATTTTTCTGTCATTTTGGTTTTTTGACAGTTTATTTGTCATTTGGTTGAGTTTTGATGTATTTTTTGAGTTTTTTCTATTCTTGGTGGAACTTTAGTTTTTGTTTGTTCTGTTTTTATTTTGGTTGTTTGTCAAATATTTTTGTCATCTTTGTTCCTCCAGTATGTTGTGTGTTTTCTATTTTTACTGTGAAAACAGATGTTTGTCTGGTTTGTTCTTGGACTGAACGTCTTTAATCGGTGTCTAATCGACAGCTGACAGGACGTTAAAGGGTTAAAGGGAAAGTCACTGTTGGAGGCTCTGAGCAGCTGCAGACTAAAATAAAATGCTGCCCAGATAAATTTAGATTTTGAAAACTGGAGACCAGAGATCAGCCTGAGGTCACATGACCCTCTGAACTGATCAGTTATTGATGAGGCGATTGATCAGGAGATAGTTCATTAGGAACTCAGTTTATAGATGATCAGTCAAACCTGCAGAGTTTGTTCTGCTTCTACACGTGTCACTGTCCATCATTGTCATCTGGCCCCTGACAAACCCCACCCCCTGACATTTATAGCCCCGCCCGAGGCATCTATAACCCCACCCCTCTTGTGTATTTTTAGCTGCTGGCTGTTCTCAGCTGTTGGAAACTGAAACCATGTGGAGACACTCAGCACATTTCAGCCTTGAGTAGGTAAAGCAAAAAGACCAGAACAAGAATCTGGAAAACTGGAAAACAAACGACCACAGTCTACGACCAGTCTAAAATAAAGTCTAAACTAAAACTAATGACAAGTCTAAAACTAATATAAAATCTAACATAAAGCTGATGTAAAATCTAAATCACTGTTATTTGACAGTTTTTTGTGTGCATTTTTCTACTGATCAGGATGAAAGTAAAGATATAAAATGATCTGATCAATTAAATTAGATCAGATTAGATCATACTAGATTAGATCAGATCACTGAGGACTGGGTCATCCATTTTCAGTGTTAATTTTGATGCTGGATTTATCTTTTAGATGCTCATGATACTTGTCCTCTTCTGTGTAATTGTGTGATTATATTAATCTGTCACTGTAGCAGCTGGAAATATAAGGTGTTATTTATAAAGCTGAGAGATCCATACACAAAATGAACAAGTAAATGATGACTAAAGAACTGCAATGGATCATTAAAATGAATAAGAAAATGGACCAAAACCATCAAAACTATCAGTAAAACCTCATAAATATTACAAAGTGTAAAACAGTAAATGGACTGAGTTGTAGATCCTTTTCATTTGGCTTGATTCTCTTTCTGGGTTCATGAGGGCTGTCTTCAGATTTCCTGTAAATGACCTCAGAAGTCTAAAATAAAACAAATTTGAAATCTACAACTAATTTGAAATCCAAAATAAAATAAACGTAGTCTAAAACTAATGTAAAGCGTAAAATAAAACTAATATGAAGACTAACCTAAAAATATTGTAAAGTGTAAAATAAAACTAATATAAGGTCTAACATAAAAATAATGTAAAGTTCCCGTCTTCAGACTTCCTGTAAATGACCTCAGGTGTGATGGATGAATCTCACTGATGGTTCCTCAGTGGTGAATTCATCCTGTTCTGTTCAGATGACCTGACCCTAGGAACCTGACCCTAGGAGGTTTACCATCGTTTTGCTAAGCTATCTGATGTCATCCGGGGTGGACCGTGTCTATAATACCATCTGACATGTGTTTGACGTGTCTTTTTGTGTTGCAGGGTGCCGAACAACATGTCAACACACGCGCCGACATTCACGCAGCCGCTGCAGAACGTCGTGGCACTGGAGGGTAGTGCCGCGACGTTCCAGGCTCAAGTTAGTGGTAAGAAAAGACAACGCTCACTGATTGGTTCCACATTTGTCAGTAAACATTTTAAAGACTTTTTTTTGTTTGTCCCCTCTAGGTTCTCCAGTTCCTGAGGTGAGCTGGTTTCGTGATGGCCAGGTTCTTTCCGCCGCTGCTCTGCCCGGCGTTCAGATCTCATTCAGCGATGGCCGCGCTGTTCTGAGGATCCCCGCCGTGAGCGCCGCCCACAGCGGACGCTATTCAGTCAGAGCAACCAACGGAGCCGGACAGGCCACCAGCACCGCCGAACTGCTGGTCACAGGTGAGAACACAGGTAGAACGAAAGTATGCAGGTGAGAACGCAGGTAGAATGAAGTTATATAGGTGAGAATACAGGTAGAACAAAGTTGTACAGGTGAGAACGCAAGTTGAATGAAGTTATACAGGCGAGAACGCAGGGAAAACAAAGTTATACAGGTGAGACCACAGGTAGAACAAAGTTATACAGGTGAGAACGCAGGTAGAATGAAGTTATACAGGTGAGAACACAGGTAGAACAAAGTTATTCAGGTGAGAACAGAAGTAGAACGAAGTTATTCAGGTGAAAACACAAGTAGAATGAAGTAATACAGGTGAGAATGCAGGTAGAACAAAGTTATACAGGTGAGAACGCAGGTAGATCGAAGTTATACAGGTGAGAACACAGGTAGAACGAAGTTATACAGGTGAAAACACAAGTAGAATGAAGTAATACAGGTGAGAACGCAGGTAGAACAAAGTTATACAGGTGAGAACGCAGGTAGAACAAAGTTATACAGGTGAGAACGCAGGTAGATTGAAGTTATACAGGTGAGAACACAGATAGAATGAAATAATATAGGTGAGAACGCAGGTAGAACAAAGTTATTCAGGAGAGAACGCAGGTAGAACGAAGTTATACAGGTCAGAACACAAGTAGAACTGGTACAGGTGAGAACAAATCATATAACCTACTAGTAATAAAACCTCAACATGAAATTATTAAAATGTTCATGTCATTCATTTAAATACAGTTAATTTCATTTGTAGAACATTAACATGTCACAAGTCTTTTTACTGATTTTCACTGCTTCTTCATATTTGTCCAGTAATGATTTCCATGGCTGTTTGTGGATGGTTCGACTGGTTTGGTCTGAATTCAATCAGACCAGAGTCAAAGAACCTGATAAAGATCATTATGGTTTTATGTGTAGAGGCTTGGAAATTATTCTTATCCCACCTGTATGAATTTAATCCAACAGGTCATAATGGGTTGACTCTTGTTTAACGGTTTGATTCTTGTTAAACAGATCGACTCATTAAACGGTGTGTCATTGAACGGGTCAACTCGTTTAACTTTTTTTTTCTCGTTGAAAGGGTCGACTCGTTTAACTTTTTTTTCTCGTTGAACGGGTCGACTTGTTTAACGGGTTGACTCATTTAACGGGTTGATTGTCATTGAACGGGTCAACTCGTTAAATGGGTCAACTCGTTTAACTTTTTGATCCTCATTGAATGGGTCGACTTTAACAGTTTTATTGTCATCAAACAGGTTGATTTTCGTTTAAGGGTTTGATTCTCATTGAACGGGTCGACCCATTTAGCGGTTTGATTCTCATTGAACTGGTCGATTTTTGTTTAAGGGTTTGATTCTCTTTGACCAGGTCGACTCATTTAAGGGTTTGATTCTCATTGAACGGGTCAACTCTCATTTAACGGCTTGATTGTCGTTGAACGGGTTGAGTCTCATTTAACAGGTCAATTCATACTTAACTTGTGGATCACTTTGAGCTTCACATTTAGTTTAATGGGTTGATCTCTGTGAGCTTTAACCACTTTTCCCCTCTGAGCCTTAATGGGTCGGTTCTCACGGAACAGGTTTTAATGGGTTGATCCCATGAAGTTTAATGGGCAGATCTCTGACCTGTACCCGTCCATTATCGTTGAACGGGTTGATCCCTTTGATCTTTAATGGATCCACCACTTTGATTTTACTGGGTTGATCCCTTTAAGCTACATGTTTAATGGGTCATATGTGTGGTTCCAGCGGAGACGGCGCCCCCTTCCTTCATCCAGAGACTGCAGAGCTCCACGGTGAGGCAGGGCAGCCAGGTAAGGCTGGATGTCCAAGTGACGGGCATCCCCACACCTGTGGTCAAGTTTTACCGGGAGGGAGCTGAGATCCAGAGCTCAGCCGACTTCAGGATCCTGCAGGAGGGAGACCTGTACAGTCTGCTGATCGCCGAGGCCTTCCCAGAGGATTCTGGGACGTATTCTGTCACCGCCACCAATAGCAGCGGTCGGGCCACGTCCACCGCCGAGCTGCTGGTTCAGGGTGAGGCTTGATCAGAGGCCGTCCACACTAATAATTCTAATGATGACTGGTTGTGTAGACAGAGGGTGCTGCCGCTGTCAAAGCCCAGATTCTATAAGGTGTTGAAGGCGCAGACGTTTTCACCGTCATCCACAAACCTTGCCTAATAACTCCGATCACGTACAATAAAGAATAAGTGCAGCCCAGTCGAAACACAGTGGACTTTTTGCCTTGTGCAAAATATGTGTTATATGATTTCAACACAAACTGCTGCTTTTTTTAAATTTATGTTGTTTTTTTGTTTTTTTTTCACAAAACACGACGTACGAAGTTGAATATAATCCATAAGGGAGTCTGAACCTGACTCCACTCTGTTCAGACCTGCATCAACATCCATCCTGATAAATCTGACCATGTGTCCATGTCTGGATACTCATTTCAGGACTCATTGATGTCTGGTCAGTCAGGAGCTGGTCCACATTCTGCATCAGTCTGTGCTAGGAGGCGTCAAGGATGCACTGCATGACCGAACACTGAAGGCATCCTGTGTTTGAAAGATGTCTGATGTTCAGTGTTTCATATCAGTCAATGCCTGAAAGACTGACTAATGCTTTGCCTTCAACACTTTTTATTCTCGGACGACATAAAAACTTCATGAAGATTAAATCATCAGTCCAGTGAATGTCACAAACAGTAACAATAACACTTGGACCATGGTCAGTGTTGTCTGATGAATATTGAAGGCATATTGACATCGAAACAAAACGACTCAGTCTGTTCAAATAGAACTGAACTGGAGCCACGTCTCAGGGTCTGGACAGACTCTGACAGCTGGACACTAGTGTTAGATATCTGAGGACGAATGTCAATGCAGGTCTGCACGTGACCTCTGACCTTAACAACTCAATGACACAACTGTTTTCTGATTCTTATTCATGGTATTAATAAGAGTCAGATAAATCAGTGGCACGACATATAGACATGACGTCCTGTAAATTCAGATATTTTCATGACTTGACGTTGCCCTCTGTTGGTGTCACTCCAGTTCGGTTTGACTTCACAGTTGTAGTTTCAGTTCTTGGTGTGGACAGACCTTAAAGCTGCATATGACTTTTGTCATCAAGTTTTCATCAAATCAGTAAAACCCGAGTCATAGCCTAAGTATTCTGAATCTGTTAGTCTTTCCGTGATTACTCACATGAATGTCTTCCCTCATGGTAAACAATTTCGAAGTGTGCTCCACCAAAAACAATACATTTGTTTACAGAGTCGGTAGGTCATTTAGGCCTTTTTCGGAATTTTGTTGTGATGTGCATTGTGCAAAGTGGAGGGTCACGCAGCCGCAGTATGGCCACAGCAGCCTGGCAGCTGCAACTAACATGGAAATGGCTGGAGCTCCACTTCCCACAATGCACGTCACAACAAAATTCTGAAAATGCCCGACATTTATGATAAACATTAAATGTATTCTGAGAGAAGTCATTTGCTCACTTACTGTAACTATATTATCTCATAACATATTTACATTTTTTATAGATTTGTCAACAGCAGGAGAGATTTAGTTGTTTTTTTTTGGTGTCTTTTTTTTTGTTTTTGTGACAGTCCTGTTGTAACCTGTTTCAGAAACTGCCCTTCAGTACATCCACTAATAGATGATGTTTTAGTTTTAGGGATTTCTGCTGCCTTCGAGGTCTGTCATTAAATAAATGGTGTATTTTCAGGTGTAGAGCCCATACCTGCTAAGAAAACTAAGACTGTCCGACAGACCAAAGTGGAGAAGGTACAAACACAGCACATTCACACCTTCATGTCTTAAACTCTGTAGTGTGACTTCACCTGATCTGACACGTGTTTGTCTTCTTCAGAAGATGGAAGCCACTTTTCATATGGAGATGCAGGTGGCAGGGGTGGAGACTTCCCATCCTCTGGCTCACAAGACTCCACCCAGAGTTCCTCCCAAACCCACATCCAAATCCCCGACTCAGCCTTCTCTGGGCGTCAAAGTCAGTGGACCACGGCAGCAGTCGCCGTCGCCAGTCCGACATGTGAAAGCGCCCACGCCCACGTCCAGGTGCAGATCCATGTCCATTTCTTCCACATGTTCAGGGTGTTCACTCCATTCACACCAACACACCACTTCAGCTTCATCAACGCCACTTTGACTTCAGCCTCAGAAACACACCATATCAGCTTCAGCTTTATCAACACCACTTAAGCTTCACCAACACACCACGTCAGTTTCAGTTTCCTGCTTCTGACATTAGTTCTGTTGTTTTCAGGCCGAGCGCTGCTGGTGCTGATGTCCCACCGCCGTGGAAACGGGGTGACGTACCCAGTCCTGTGGAGGTCACTGGGGTCAGAGAGGTGAGTCTTGGGTCGGGGGTGGTGGAAGGGGTCCTCTAGTGGTCAGAATCCACAGAGCAGTTTGACAGAACAGCAGAATGGATGCTTTAATCAGTACCAGACTGATGTAGGTTCATGTTTTCAACACAAACACTAGAGGTCATCATGTCACCATCTAAAACAAATGCAGCTGGTTTTCTTTAAGTAATATCTTCATTAGACTCGAGGGATTATTATTGTTCTCAGTGTTCCACTAGATGATCCTGTAAATGTCGTCCTCGTCGTCCACAGACTGCTCTGGGGTTGGACATGTCTTGTCTGTGTTTCTGTATTTGTGTTTTTTACATGTTATGAACTAACATTCAGCAGCATCACTCTGATGAGGATACGTGTAGGCACGTTGCCATGGGAACAGATGGGGCTCAGGCCTGGATGTAGGCACCAGGATGAGAACCCAGGATAAGAACCCAAGATGAGAGCCCGGGACGAGAACCCAGGATGAGAACCCAATATGAGAACTCAGGATGAGAACCCAGGACGAGAACATAGCAGTCATAACAGAGGTTCTGTCATGACAGTTAACCTGAGTCATCAGTTCTATTGTGTGTGGTTTATCTCAGTCTCCATGCAACGTGGTTTTTACTGGTTCAAATACTGGATTGTTCTGTAAAAATGAGGTTAAACCGACCTGAGCTCATTTATGTTCATGTGTTTGACTGGTGACTGGTTTAATTGTGATGCTGATATTTGTGATTCTGCTGTGGGTGGAAAATGGAAGTGAATGTGTGACGTTAACAGAACTGAGCAGCTTTATTTAGTTAGAACAAACACTTAGTCTCCAGTTGAATGTGGTGAAGCACAAAGCTCAAATTAAAAATAAATAGAAATGTCCATGTATCCCGAAGTAAAAAACTAAACTAAAAACATACGTAAGAGGCTCTAAAACAGAGCCCTGAGGGACTCCAATCTAGATTGACTGGATGGAGATGTTAGTAGTGACCCTGAACCAACAGGAAACTGGAGTGTTGAGTGTTGAATTAGAGTTAATTCTGAACCTTATTTGGGTCTAAACCATGAATTGGGTCAGTTTGATGTTTTAACCATCAGAGAAGAACCTTCATTTTTTTCATTTTCATGTCAACATGTTGTTTTCCTTCCATTCGACCAAAGACATCTTCAGAAAACTCCAGATTAAATCCCTCTGGTTTTATCATCAGCCTCAAACTATTGAAATGGAGTCAGAACCATGTGGGTCCGATCCCGACCAGAACTACCAGGACCAGGATGAAAGCGGGGACTCCAGCCCAGAACCCCCAGACATTGACATCCCTTTAAATCCAAATATGTTGAACCTTGGTTCCACCGCAGAACGTCTGATTTTTCACAGCACAGATGTCTCCCTTGGTTTCCATGACGACCAGTTGTATCGTCATGGCGACCATCAGTCTGAGGTAGAACTTTTCACTGAGTGAATTTGCACCTTGTTTTCCTTCACCAGGATGTGGTTCTTATCACTTTTGTTCACGTTCCTCTTTTTTCTCGTTGCTCTTTTTTCACTGCTTTGGTGTTTGAACATTTTCATCCTGATGGTGCCTTTATTTTCAGCACAAAATGGTCTGAGATTCAGGAAAGAGAATCAGACCTTGGACCAGTTTCTTTTTTTTTACAGATTTTTATGTGTTTATTATTTATCTTTATCTTTAATGTTCAAAGACAATGGTTCACAACCATCTGTGGACCGAGTACGGAATCACAAGAGGGTCAAAATAAAAAAGTCAATACAAAGTGTGTAAAAATAAATATAAATAACAAAACATAAAAGAAAAGAAGTATTATAAACATTTTAATTAATTTTCATATTTGTGCATAACATGTAATTTTTATTAATTAGTTTAAGTCCCAGGCTGTCAAACACTAATGTAAATGTCTTTACTATGGAGTTAAGACACATAATTGAATAAATGTATTGTAAAATAAAAATGATAATAATAATAATAATAAATGTATTCTTGACCTTGTTGTCATTCCGTATGGAAAAGTCCAACTGGTTTCCTGTTTTGTTGGTTTTGTGGGTATTTTATCTGCTGCTCGTTGTGTCTCCAGGCCGGGGGAGGCGTGGTTAAAGCCGAGGCGGTGGCCACGGTGGTGGCTGCCGTTGACCTGGCTCGGGTCCGAGGGCCAGTGGTGCATGTTGAAGGGGGCGGAGCCAAAGAGGAGGAGGTGGAGTTAAGGCCGTTTGGAGGCGGGTCACAGGCTGGAGTACAGATCATAACCACTGCTCAGGAGTTGAAAACCAGTGAAACCAGTGAAACCAGTGAAAGGCTTCTGCAGATGAACAGACAGGTCAGACAGGACCAACAGCAAGCGCATCAGAAACAATCAAAAATAATCAAAAATCATTTAAACCAGGATATTCAGTCGACGGACGGGGCTGGGCATCCATGGAAACTGGATCCATTCATTCACTTCCACGTTACATTCACATATTTATTAGAAAAAGTGTTACATTGACAAACATGAAAGTTAAAGATTCACAGGAGAAATTAAAGTTATACCAGTGATGTTAAAGTCATGTTAGTTCAGGTTCCACATTTGGACCAATATCATCTAAAGTGCATCAGACCAGTAAAATAATAACAGGGAAAAAGAACAATTACATTATGAAAATATTTATCTCTAAAAACTATCCTTAAAATGTCAATAATATAGACAACCTGAAGTTTCATAAGAGAAATAGTGCAAGTTCAAGTTTTAACCATATTATACCTCAGTTTATCATTTCCTCATGTACATTATATTTTACAGATCACAGTGGATCTACAAATTCACAAAACATTTAATAACAGGCAGAATATTGGTACAATTACACTGATGTATATTAAGACATGTCAGATTGTTCATATTTGTTCAGATTATTCACATTTTGAGAATCAGGATCAGAGTTTAGAAAAACTGAGTGTATTTTCTAATGTCATGGATTTTTCAACTTTGATTTTGCAGTTTATCTTGTTAGTTTCGTTGACCCTCCATCTATGACTCACATGGATTTGACCTGATGTAGAAAAATGTCCAAACAGAACAAAAGCCAGTTTCCTCACTTTGAAGCGGGTTCTCATTTGTTCCAGTGTTTGGGTTCCAGCCCCGTCACTGAAGAACCTCAGAGGACAGACCTTGATAACCTGGTTCTTAGGCATTGAAATAACTTTGGCTTCTTTTGTGCGATGGTTGTAACACTGCTGTGGTCTGTGTCGGTCACTTCAGATCCACATTCAGAAAACCTCCACCCATGTGGACTCTGGTCCCGGTCCATCTCCACTTCCACAGTTTACAGTTTCTAAAGTTTCTATCCCAAAGCCTGATTCTGGTGGCGAGGTAAGAGGAGGCCAAGAATAACCAGAATAACCTGTGAAACATAGACTAGAAACCATCCCATAATGCCATCAGCCCATAATTAACCATTTATCCCCACATCCATTAATGAGGCTTCATTTTACCAGAACGAGCATCAAGTAGAATTAATCTGATTAATGAATTAATCTGTTTAACGAATTCATCTGATTAACAAATTCATCTGTTTAAGGAATTCATATGATTAATGAATTCAACTGTTTAATGAATTCATATAATTCATGAATTCAGCTGTTTAATGAATTCATATAATTCATGAATTCATATGATTAATGAATTCAACTGTTTAATGAATTCATATAATTCATGAATTCAGATGTTTAATGAATTCATCTGTTTAATGCATTCATCTTATTAACGAATTCATCTATTTAATGAATACAACTTAACGAATTCATATGATTAATGAATTCATACGATTAATGAATTCATCTGTTTAATGAATTCATCTGATTATTGAAGGTG
This sequence comes from Apogon hyalosoma, assembly GCA_037367295.1. Classification (NCBI taxonomy): domain Eukaryota; kingdom Metazoa; phylum Chordata; class Actinopteri; order Kurtiformes; family Apogonidae; genus Apogon; species Apogon hyalosoma. Next base: position 35,769,995 of record JAPQRP010000016.1, on the reverse strand, counting down.
TCACATTTTTTTAAATCTGAGAAATATCCATGTTATATAAAATACAAATATTGCTTTCGTCCTTTCACCACCTGAACAGGACAAATTATTCAAAAATACGTTTCTTGTTGTGTGAGATCTTCCTGTAGATTTTTCACTTCAAAACCCAGAGATTGAGTTTTTTCATTTAAGTGTTCATGTCTTTATTATTTCATGTTTTTCATGTAAGTTTACTACTGTGATGTTAGATTCAAGTGTCATTAATGCATGACTGAAGTTTCTCTTTCACTTCAGTCTTTGTTCTGTATAGTTTCTGGTTCATACCTAGTTGTTTTTGGTTTGTGTATTAAACTGACTCGATGAGATTCAGAGCATCAGCTTTAACAGATGGAATCTCCTCCTAAAACAGGGATGTCAAACTCATTTACCTTCAGGTTCCACATTCAGACCCATTTGATCTCAAGTCAAAGAATAACTGAATAATCTATAAATAATGATAGTGTATCTCTGTTTTAGTGCAAAAAAAAATTGCATTATGAAAATATTTACATTTACAAACTATCCAAACAAACAAGATGTGAATAACCGGAAAAAAAAC
>JAPQRP010000016.1:35717031-35768538 GCA_037367295.1 Apogon hyalosoma | reverse complement strand
TATATATATATACACACACACACACACACACATACACGTTACAGATCGGATCTACAAAGGCACAAAAGATTTAATAACCTGCAAAATATTGTTAATGTCAATATTTTCAGAATTTAATGTTATTTTTTGCACTAAAACAAAGAGAAAAATTTGGAGTTACCATTATTTATAGGTGAAGTGTAATATAATTTTTTCCACATTAAACCAAGAAGAAAATGTGAAGTAATTCTTTATATGTTACTATTTTATTATTTTACCTTAGATCATATTGGTCTGCATGCAAAACCTGAACTAAAATCAGTTTTAGTTCAACACCACTGACTGTTAATGTCTTCACTGTAATTTTTGCACTTTGTAAATTCATTGCATGGACCGGATTGGATCATTTGGTGACCAGTTTTGGCCCACGGGCCGTATGTTTGACACCCCTGGGTCCTGAATCCTCCTGATGTCTTCCACTTGATGCTTGGTCCTGGTTGTGTCTATAGTTTGAATCCCGCTGATCCCCGTCCTCTTCGGGTTAAATACAGGTTTCCATCGCCGGCTCAGCGTTTGCCACTCTACACAAAGAGTTATCATCCTCCGCCGCTGCCACTCGGATGATCATCAAACCTGTCAAGTCTCCGAGTCCGGCTCGTTCGGCGGAGGTGCGACGGACCCCGGAGCCGGTGCTGCCGCCGTTCAGAGTCTCTGTGGACAAATATCAGAGTCCATATGAGTTACAGATGGACTGGGGAGTCCAGGTCCAGGTTTGTAACGTAGTCTAGTGGATCTGGTTCTGCAGGGGGCAAGAAAACCTGATGAGAAGACCAGGATCCTTGATCTAGATATGTCCATTGTCCCCGAAAATGTCCAGTAGAAGACACAGATACTTCAAAAACCACTACAAATATGAGAAGTGACTCAGCTTCTCACTGCATCTCTTACATTTCTTTTGTCTTTTTAATCTCGTTACGTCTTGTATGTCTTTTTGTCTTTTATGTGGTCCTTGTTTCATCGTTTTAATTTCCTCATGTTATGTCTTTGACGTTTTTGTTGTCTTTTTGTGCCTTGTTACATCGTTTTGGTCTTGCTGTGTCTTTTATATTGTTTTTGTTGTTACATGTACTTGAAAACTTTATTGAGGTACACCAATGAAGTATTTGTACCTCTGCCAAAATTCCCCAAAGCTGCAGGTTTTGGTTGTAGCGCCATCATCAGGACAAACAGCTGCTGAAGGTGCTTCAGGTTTTCTTGGTCTGTGTAAATCCAGGGTTAGTGTGAGTCTAATCCACCTTTAACATTCTCTGTGATGCCATTGACCTCATCATCCTCACCTCTGGAACACCTCAGCCTCCATCTGTTGTCTTCAGCACCATCTGTCTCCATGTCCTCGTGTCAAGTCCTCCCCATGTTTGGGATTTTATCAACGTATGAATGTGCTGTGAAATAGTAATGAATCCAACCTGATCCACAGGCACTGGAGGCAGCTGCTGTTGCCGGTGGAGACGGCGTGGTCCCGCCCACTCTGCTGTCGGTGAGTATCTAAAACAGATGTAGAGACAGTACGATTCTAAATGCCTTTGGGGTCCTCCAGCAGAATCCTCTAGCTGTCACCATGAACATATTTTATTGTGAATGGGCAAACCTTTACACATACCAGTAGAGGTTTAAACCTCTTGAAATGTGATTTTATTATTTTATCCAGTTTTCTTTGAGTGAATTTATCTGATTTGTTCATGTCCCGCACACTGTCCTTATGACTTAAGTGAGTTTGATAAATGTTTAAATGAAAATGCTTTTTAGATGTCATTATACTCAACAAGTGTTTCCATAAAACAAGTCATTTTGATCATTTATATTTTATTTTCATAATAATAGTTCACATTCTACATGTACATTATTGTCCACCCTGTTACTTTGGGGGAGCCGCCCCTTTAATAATCTGGTTGATGACATCATTGATGACATCATCATCATTTTGAATGTTTTCACTGGAGGTGGAAACATAGTCTATGAGAGCACTTAGTATTGCCATTTCAAAATTTTCATCATTTTGTGTTTATACTTACTGTAGATGTGGTCTTAGCATGTCCACCCTGTTACCACAAAATATGGTTTAATATAAAACTTTTCATGAATTCTAAATATATTTGTCGAACATTACACCGTCCTCTTCAAAGATGACCTACTTTACCAACTCAAGGTCCAACATGTGGTCATTGCTAACTTTAGTCAAAACTGTCCACCCTGTCACTTATTCTTTCACGTATTTGTCAGTAAAAGGGTGGCCATATTTGTTTCATATTTTGAGGTCTGCTTTCATTTTTGTCTGTTTGCAAAAGAATTATTAAAATTGTGGGCTCTTGACCAACATGCATTTTAACAGCCTACAGTTGACTGAACACATTGAACATAAAGTTAAGTGGAAAGTCTCACAGGTTTTTTTGGACATTTTGAGTCTGAAAAGGAACCACATAGTGATATTGACCCTGTTACCATGTATGTAGACCAGACATGACGTTTTTTTGTCTGTGTGTTCAGGGTTTGAAGAACACTAATGTGACCGAGGGTGACTCCGTAACCCTGGAGTGCCAGATCAGCGCTCATCCCGCCCCTGTCATCATGTGGTTCAGAGAGGACTACAAGATTGAGAGTTCCATCGACTTCCAGATCATCTATGAAAGCGGATTCGCCCGCCTGGTGATCCGCGAGGCATTTGCTGAAGACAGCGGACGCTTCACCTGCACAGCCACTAATGAAGCTGGAACCATCAGCACCTCCTGTTTCCTGCTGGTTCAGGGTCAGTACTAACATGTCTATCCAGTCAATCTAGATTAGAGTCCCTCAGGGCTCTGTTTTAGAGCCTGTCATATTTTTAATTGTGTTTTTCACTTTGAGACACATGGACATTTTTATTTAGTTTCAATTTGACCTTTTTCCTCCACCACATTCAACTCAAGACTAAGTTTTTGTTCTTCCTCCAGTGTCTGAGGACATCGAGAGCAGAGAGGAGGCCATTCCTGAACAAGCTGAAACTGCTCCGTGAGTATTTAAGTTTCAGAATATGTGAGACATTGATGTAATTCTGGTAAACACAGTGTGGAGTCCATGAGAGACATCATTTTGCAGCAACTTGTCACAATTAGACTTTTTTGGTTTTCCAGAGTACCTGAAGAAGAGACTTTGAGTGAGGCTGACATGGCTGCTGCCACCGCCCCCTTCTTCATCAAGACACCGAGCATCCAGAAGCTGGTGGAAGGAGGAAGTGTAGTGTTTGACTGTCAGGTTGGAGGTAGCCCTAAACCTCACATCATTTGGAAGAAGGGCGGAGTACCGCTCACCACCGGATACAGGTACGCCTCACCTGAACTACCGAATCCTGCAGATCTGGCCTGTGCTCAGGTTTTATTGTAACTGACACACCATTTGCCCCCTTTAGATATAAAGTGGCCTATAAGAAGGAGACTGGAGAGGCCAAGCTGGAGATCTCCATGACCTTCGCTGACGATGCTGGAGAATACTCCGTGTTTGCTAAAAACCAGCTGGGTGAGGTGTCGGCCTCCACCAGCCTCTTGGAGGAAGGTAATAAAGAATCAGGATGCAGGAACCAAGAAAACTTTGACACCTTTTCTCTGTGATCCCTTTACTGTCTGTGTCATCTGATCACATCTTTTAAACACGTCTCCTCTTTTTTCACACCTAATGAAGGAGATTGAACTGTTCGGTCTTGTGGTTTTCTCTAACAGAGGAGTATGATGCGTACATGAAGAAACAGGAAGCCGCCTTAAAGCCAGAAGTGACCCCTGGTGTTCAGGAGCCCACAGTGGGAGATGTCGTCCCACCAGTGGATGTGGCCACAACCGTTATCTCTGGACAGGTACAGAATGTCATCTGCTGAAAATTGATTCTGACATGTAGAAAGACATATTTGGAACCTGAGATTTTGGTCAGATAGTGACTTTTTTTTTTTTACTGTGAAGTAGGAAGGAAAAGACCATGCGATGCTGAGTGAATTCTCCCAAACACTACTATTTCCTACTTGTCTTCTGCAAGGCTTTAAAAATACCACTTGTTTCCTTTCCTGGTCTGGGTCTATCCAATCAGCATCGATTAAATATTTAAGCTTCGCCTGGGAGTTTTTAGGGCAGTTTGGAGTACCTACCCTGAAGCAGGGACTTGGTTAGACCCCCTAAAGGTTCCTGTTATTTGAGCTGTGGGGGTGGTTCCTGCAGTGGGGACATGCCCATTAACTGTGAAGGTTCCTGTAATTTGAGCCATCGGGGTGGTTCCTGCAGTAGAGATGTGCCCCAACTACCCTGAAGTTCCTGACGTGGAAAAGTACCTCAAGTGAAGGGAGACCTGAATTGTTGTCACTGTGCTGTTGTGTGCAATAGTAATGAACTCTGCGTGTTTTAACAGTTATATATTTTCTGCAGGAGTTCCACCTTTCTGCCATCGAGCTGAGGGTCATCCAGGAGATTGAGCTCTGCATCATGAAGACAACCTACAGAGAGTTAGTAACAGAGGATAAAGAACTGATGGTGACCGCCACTGAGGCTGAAGCTGTGCAGTCATCATTTGAAACTCCAGTGAAAAACTACAGAATCAGAGAGGGAATGGGTGTCACCTTCCATTGCAAGATGGCTGGCATGCCCCTCCCCAAGGTAATGACTATTTACAGATTTGAAATACATTTGATAAGTGGTGATGGAGTTGTAGAAAAGCATATTTAAGTCAAAGTGGTTTTGCTGTGGCTTTGTGCTTTCAGATTGCTTGGTACAAAGATGGACAGCGTATCAGTGCTGGAGATCGCTACCAAATGGAAGTTCTTCAGGACGGTCGTGCCAGCCTTCGCCTGCCCGCTCTTCGGCCTGAGGATGAGGGTATCTACAGTGCCTTCGCCTCCAACATGAAGGGAAATGCCATCTGCTCCGGAAAACTGTACGTGGAACCGTCTGGAGCGGTGACACCTCAGAGATATACACCACAGCCTGCAGTGCAGAGGATCAGGTGAGCTTTATATCCTCAAACAGATCAGGTTGACAGGTTACTACCATGAGCACCTGGATGATGACATCTTCTGTCTTAGGTCCACATCTCCTCGCTCCCTGAGCCGATCCCCTGGTCGTTCTCCAAGCCGTTCACCTGGACGTTCTCCTGCTCGGCGTCTGGATGAGACAGACGAAGCTCAACTGGAAAGACTCTACAAACCTGTGTTCGTCATGAAACCTTCATCATGTAAATGCTCAGAGGGACAAACCGCCAGGTTTGACCTGAAGGTCGTCGGCAGACCAATGCCTGAAACATACTGGTTCCACAATGGTGAGTGGAAGATGTTCCTCTAAAGTGACATAGGGAGGTAGATTTTATTTGTACATAAAATCTGTGCATTGACCAGTGTTTTATTTTGTTTGTGACAGAATGAGCAGTTCAGATTCATATCATCCAACTGAACCACAGTTAGTTCTATATCTAATGTTTTGGTCCATAATTATTAAGATATGTGTTTGCACCCTCTCAGGACAACAAGTGGTTAGTGACTACACCCATAAGATTGTGGTTAAAGAGGATGGAACTCAATCACTGATCATCGCCCCAGCAATGCCTCATGACTCTGGAGAGTGGACCGTGGTCGCTCAGAACCGAGCCGGACGGGCATCACTGTCTGTCACTCTGACTGTCGATGGTAAGGCAAGAGAGCACTGTAGAATCTAAAAACTTTAAAGACCAACACCTTGGACATGTGTGGACTTCATTGACAATCTATTATCTTCCTATTTCAGCTAAAGAGACATTGGTTCGTCCTCAGTTCACAGAGAAGCTGAAGAACATCAGTGTTAAACAGGGTACACTGGTGGAACTGGCTGTCAAAGCCATGGGAAACCCCCTGCCTGACATTGTCTGGCTGAAAAACAGTGATATCATCACGCCGCACAAGCATCCAAATGTCAAGTAAGTTTAATTATCTTTATGAACAGTGTTAAGACTAAATGGCCTGGAATTAATTGAAATGACATTTTGCAAATAACAGGAGAGCAAAGTTAACTGTCATGCTTTGGGGGACTCTTTAGCTGTTTTTATGGCGCTGTATGTTTTTCAGAAACCTACCTTTGAAAAACGACCATGTTTTATCCACCATTGTCTTAAACCTGTAGCAAACTACAAATTCCTGCAGGTTAGCGCCAACTAAATCCCTTTTCCTAGACAGAATTAAACACTCTTAGAAGTTTGTTCACCATTTTCCTGAAGTTGCCTGATCACTACTGCACATGTGCAACTGTCAATTCAGGAAGGTCACTTCTTAGATACTTGTATTATCAGCAGTGGAAAAAATATTGTGCTTGATTTGTTTTGCCTATCTGTCAGGTGAAGTTCTGGATTGATTACCCATCGTGCAGCATTTTACTTGCTCTCCTTGAGCCGTGCAGACCAAAACAAATATCAGCTCAGACCTCAAAATGTAACTCTAGGAATAATATTGTGTCGTTCTACTGTGGGAAAAATACGAAGACAATTAAATGATGATTCCTTCATTTGTTTAAGGATCGAAGGAACCAGGGGAGAGGCCAAATTCCAGATTCCCTCAGCTGTTGGCTCTGACAGTGCCTGGTACACTGCCACCGCCATCAACAAGGCTGGGAGAGACACCACTCGCTGCAGAGTCAATGTGGAGGTGGAGTATGCTGAACCTGAACCAGAGAGGAAGCTCATTATCCCCAAAGGAACCTACAAAGCCAAGGAGATTGCCCCTCCAGAGGTGGAACCTCTTCACCTGCGTTATGGACAGGATCAGTGGGAGGAGGGTGACCTATATGACAAAGAGAAGCAGCAGAAACCACAGTTCAAGAAGAAGCTCACCTCTGTCCGGATGAAGCGCTTTGGTCCGGCTCACTTTGAGTGCAGACTGACACCCATCGGAGATCCCACCATGGTGGTGGAGTGGCTTCACGATGGCAAACCTCTGGCAGCTGCCAACAGGCTGCGGATGGTCAATGAGTTTGGATACTGCAGCCTCGACTACGAAGTTGCTTATGCCAGAGACAGTGGAGTCATCACCTGCAGAGCTAGCAACAAGTATGGAGTCGATCAGACCTCAGCTACTCTGATTGTTAAGGATGAGAAAGGTCTGGTGGAGGAAACTCAGCTTCCTGAAGGTAGAAAGGGAGCTCGGATTGATGAGATAGAGCGCATGGCTCATGAAGGAGGACCTGCAGGAGTCACTGCTGAGGAGCAGACTGAGAAAATGAAACCAGAGATCGTTCTTCTGCCTGAACCAGTCAGGGTTATGGAGGGTGACACAGCTCGTTTCCGCTGCAGAGTGACTGGATATCCAGCTCCGAAAGTTGACTGGTACCTCAATGGACAACTGATCCGCAAAAGCAAGAGATACCGACTCCGTTATGATGGCATTTATTACTTGGAGATCACTGAAGTCAAATCCTATGACTCTGGAGAGGTCAAAGTGGTGGCAGACAATAGCCTAGGTTCAGTTGAGCACATGGTGAAGCTGGAGATTCAACAGAAGGAAGACTTCAGAACTCACCTCCGCCGTGCTGAGGCCAAAGGAGCTGAAGCTGCACCTGAGCCAGGAAAAATGCCATTCGAGGTGGTGAAGGTGGAGCAACCTGCAGAGGACTCACAACTGAAGCAGGTGGTCAAACTAAAGAAGACCCAGAGGGTCGTCCATGAGAAAGCCACAGAGGAGTCTGCGGAGTTGAGGAGCAAGTTCAAACGCAGGACTGAGGAGGGCTACTACGAGTCCATCACTGCCGTAGAACTCAAATCCCGCAAGAGGGATGACTCCTACGAAGATCTGCTGAAGAAGACGAAGGAGGACCTGCTTCATCGTGCCAAAGAGAAGGAGGAGGCTGATAAGAAGGAGGAGGAGGAGCGTCGTAAACTTACCGCCAAAGCTGTCAAACCAGAGCGAGTCAAGCTCTCAGCCAGCATGGAGGCACCCAAAATCCTGGAGCGGATCACGAGCCAGACAGTCCCACAGGGTGACGAGGTCAAATTCAGAGTCCGTGTTGTGGGCAGACCAGAACCTGAGTGCCAATGGTTTAAGAATGGCGTCCAGATGGAGAAGTCAGACCGGATCAACTGGTACTGGCCCGAGGATCATGTCTGTGAACTGGTGATCAGAGATGTCAGAGCAGAAGACTCTGCTAGCATCATGGTTAAAGCCATCAGCAAAGCTGGAGAGACATCCAGCCATGCCTTCCTCCTAGTACAAGGTAACACTTGAAGTTTGAACATTTAAATGTATATGCAGACACTATACTATGTGTTTTTTAATGAAATGTTCATATTTTTACAGCCAAACAAGTCATCACCTTCACACAGCAGCTGACTGACGTCAATGCCAAAGAGAAGGATACCATGGCTACATTTGAGTGTGAAACCAACGAGCCCTTTGTGAAAGTCAAATGGCTGAAAAATGATGAGGAAATTTTCTCTGGAGACAAGTACAGAATGCACTCAGACAGGAAGGTCCACTTCCTGTCTGTGCTAATCATTGGCATGAAGGACGATGCAGATTTCACCTGTGTGGTCATAGATGATGACCATGTGAGGACGACAGCAAAGCTCAATGTTGAAGGTGCGTTTGCTGACGAGATGCTGATATTCTTTGTCAAGTGTGATGTTTGTAAAAGCTTTTTTCTTTCTGTTGTAAGATGACACAGAGCAATATATCTGAACCTGAGAATGAAAAATGTAATAAAATGCCATCAAATGACCTGTGTGAAGTCCTGATCCTCTGTATCTGTAATGTTCTATCCATCAGGAGCTCCTCTAGAGATGTTGAAACAGCTGGAGAGCACCGAGGTCCCTGAGACATACACAGCAGAATTTGAGTGTGTGGTGTCTAGGGAGGACGTTGAAGGCACCTGGTTTTTCGGAGAGAAACCTCTTTCTCCCAGCAGTAAATATGTCATGACGTCCCGTCGTGGAAGACACGGCCTTTCTGTGAAAGATGTGAAGAAGGAGGATCAGGGAAAATACACATTCAAAGTGGGCGAATTCAAGACAAGCGCATCACTCAAGATGAAACGTGAGACTCTGATCTTTGCACCTCATGTTTAGACTAACATGTGTTTTTATTTGGTGAACAGTAAAATGTGAATGTATTTTAGCTCGTACTGTAGCTCATATGCTTTTGTTGCGGTTTCAGTGCGACCTGTGACCCTGATGCAGCCTCTGGCAGACCTGACGGTCTGTGAGGGCGACATCGCTCAGATGGAGGTGAAGTTCTCTCAGGAAAATGTTGAGGGAACCTGGATGAAGAACGGACAGCCCATCACCGCCTCTGGCCGTGTGCACATTGTTATTGATAAACAGGTTCACAAGCTGTTGATCGAAGATACCATCAAGGATGACTTTGGCACCTACTCCTTCGTGGTTCCAGATCAGGAGATCTCAACCTCCGCAAAGCTCACTGTCCAGAGTAAGACCAAAAAAAAATCCATATTTGTCTAATTTCTGTCTACATGATAAAGTATTCATAACTTACTCATCCAAAACTGAATGTTTTATTGCAGCGATTCGTGTCCAGATCCCACTTAAGGATACCAGCGCTGTTGAAGGAACCAAGGCCGTCCTGGAGGCAAAGATCTCTGCTCAGGATATCAGCTCTGTCAAATGGTTCCATAATGACAGACAGCTGACGGCCAGTGACAGAGTCCAAATGGTAGCAAAGGGAGCCAAGCAGCGTCTGGTCTTCAACAGAACCTTCGCCTCTGATGAGGGACAGTACAAACTGATGGTGGGCCGAGCTGACACCAGCTGCAGACTCTCTGTGCAGAGTAAGAGCCAACCCAATCACACAAATTTAGGCGATTAATTAGTTGGTTATTCATTCGGTTAACTTACTAATATGTATTCCATGTAGAGCCTCTGGAATAATGAATTCCTAATAGGAGCATCATAAACCTACAGCCAAATCCAGTTTAGGAGTTTATGACGAGCCTCTTCAGAAACATAAAAACAAACCTCAGATAGAATGTAGACTGGAGCTGTAGTCTTCCAGTGAATGGTAGGCATCACCTGACAAAAAAAACCCCACAAAGACCGATGTGAATGGTCACTGGTGATATAATATATTATATTATTATATTTAACAGTCTTCAGTCCATGTTTGTTGTGTCTGTTGAAGGGTTCACTTGTCTTTTGTCTCATCAGCTGTCCAGATCATGACCCCAATGAAGAATATGGAATGTTCTGAGTCAGAGAACGTCACCTTTGAAGTAGAGGTTTCCCACCCAGGCATTGATGCCTTCTGGACCTTTAAGAGGCAGCCGCTCAAAGCCGGCACCAAATACAAGATGGAGTCCAAGAACAAACGCCACACTCTGACCGTGTTGAACGCCATGAAGGATGAGGAGGGCGAGTATATGTTCGCCGCCGGTGAGAAGATGTGCACCGCTATGCTCACTGTATCAGGTACGGAGCTTTAAGGGTTAGTTCACTTCTTCACTGACTGCACTGAGCCACAACTGACCCAATGGCTGTCTGTCACCAGGTGGCGCTATTAAGAGGCCTCTGCGGGACATGGTGGTGGCTGACTCACAGACCACAGTGTTGGAGTGTGAAGTGGCCAATCCCGCCTCTGAGGGCCAATGGCTGAAAGATGGCCAACCAGTCGACTACAGCGAGAATGTGGTGAGCGAAGTCGACGGCGCAATCAGACGCCTCGTCATCGCCATTACCAAAGCCACCGACATTGGAGAGTACACCTACCAGGTCGCCAGCTCCAAGACCTCCGCCTTGCTCAAAGTGGAGGGTAGGTCCAGGTTTCACCGAGGTTCGACCAAGTCCTAAAAAAGTAAAAGGAAATGCAGAGGCACCAATAAAATGTCTGGTCATGTTACAGTCAATAAACTCACACCCAATCATTTCATCATATAAAGACACTGAAACATCGAATATGACTTAATTTCACTTAGTCTCCCAATGTCATTTTTCCCATTAATTGAACCTGTTTTCATTATGATGGACACACCTGAGTGGGCAAGTTTTGAGTCCACAGAAGAATCCTCCGCAAACCACAGTCATTTTATCAATATGAACAAACATGGACCTCCTACTGATGCAGACTGATGTACATATTTGAATATGTGCAGACAGAAACACAAACTGACAGTTTAGATGATGAAACATGAGGAGCAGCTTTAGTTTTGAGGAGGTTTGACAGCTCTCCAGACCAGGACTATTAATGACGACATTTGTCTCCACAGCTGTGAAGATCAAGAAGACTCTGAAGAACCTGAATGTGGTCCAGACTCAGGAGGCGGTGTTCAGCCTGGAGCTGACCCACGAGGACGTGAGGGGGGCCCAGTGGATCAAGAACGGCATCGAGATCCAGCCCAGTGACAGATGTGAGATCACGGTGGAAGGCACCATCCATACCCTGAGGATCCTGAACTGCACCACCCAGGACGAGTCCGTTTACTCCTTCAAACTGGGAAAACTGTCTGCAAACGCCAGACTCAACGTGGAGAGTGAGCATTATGCCACCGTCCAAACAGACGGGACAAAAAAAGCCGTGCATTTTCCACCAAATGTCCTAAATCTTCTTGTTTTTCCGCAGCCATTAAGATCCTGAAGAAGCCGAAGGATGTGACGTCACTGTTGGGAGGAAGTGCAGTATTTGAGGTGGGAATCTCTGAGGACAATGTTCCTGTCAAGTGGATGTTCAAGAACACAGAGCTGAAGCCCAATGAGCATTACAGGCTGGTCTCTGACAAGAAGACACACAAACTGATGGTCCAGGACATCAACAGCAGCACCGAGGGGGAGTACACGGCGGTTGTGGGGCATCTGCACTGCAGCGCCCGCCTCAGTGTCGAGTGTAAGAGTTGACCATCAAACACAAAAACAGGCTCAGACAATGATGGAGATAAATAAATGAACATCAGATATAAGAGGCAGACATTAGGATCAGAGCAGCGGTCAACCAATCAGATAAATGAGGTCAATTAAAACATCAAATTAAAAAGTCACATGATATACGTAGACAAATGACAAACATATTTACCCATAATATCACAACAGTTTAGAATCAGGACATTTTTCGTATTGATAAGTGTGAAACCTTGACAGTTTGTTTTGCGTGTTAGTGATGTTTTGTATTTGTTTGCTGCTCAGCTCTCCGTGTGACAAAGCCTCTGAAGAACATGGAGGTCCCAGAGACCCAGGTAGCCTTGTTCCAGTGTGAAGTGACTCACATGAACGTGGCTGCCACCTGGTTGAGAAACGGAGTTGAGGTGGAGATGAGTGAGAAGTTCAGAGTGGAAGTTCAGGGAAAAGTCCACCAGCTGAAGATCATGAACTGCAGCAGAGACGATTCTGCAGAATATTCATTCATCTGTGGCAGCGACCGAGTGTCAGCGACACTCACTGTTAAACGTATGTTCACCCAGAAGAATCCATTCACTCAGATCAGCTCCTGTTTACCATTAACCTGCATTTGTCAGGCTCCAAATCAGGAAACTGAACCCAAATGTAGAGACCACAGACTGATGTAAAAGATAACAATATTTATTAAAGACACTCAAGAAATTCCTTTCACAAAAATATGCAAGACAGGAATCTTCAGCACACATGAGTCCAGGGACACTCTGGTAGTCCGTACACAGGACTGGGAAACAGGTAACACAGACTAACCCCGTCTCAGTCGTCGCTGTACTGATAAGGGGAAAAGACAGAGGAGTGTCAAAAATACGGTCCAAGTCATACATGGGAAAGCAATCCAACAGGCAACAGCACATTAGGGTAAGGCTTACTCAGGGTCCAGAAAACAGACGAAGGTCAAAATGTGGTAGCAGGTTTGGAGGCAAAGGTACCGACAGGGATAAGGCAAAAGCTCAGGAACGAGGTAACAAGCCAGCTCGCTTGCTTGCTTGCTTGCTTGCTTGCTTGCTTGCTTGCTTGCTCGCTCGCTCGCTGGCTGGCACACTAGTAAGTGACTCACAAGGAAGACAACAAACTGGCCCTGACTGGAGGGAAACACAGGGTTTAAATACACACAGGGAGGGGGAGACAATGAGACACAGGTGCAGCACATTAGGGCGGGGAAAGGTAATCACACAGGCGGAAAGATCAGGTAACAGGAAGTAAAGACGGCAGACATGACACAGGAGGAAGACTAACAAAATAAAACAGGAAAAGACAGACAAACAGAAAAACAGGCCGAAGGCTGGGAGCCGTTGTGACAGCATTAACCACCATTAACCAGTATACCAGCATTAACCACCATTAGCCTGCTGGTAAACAGGAGCTTTAACCTGCTGGTAATGGGAGCTTTAACCTGCTGGTAAATGGGAGCTTTAACCTGCTGGTAAATGGGAACTTTAACCTGTTGGTAACCAGGAGCTTTAACCTGTTGGTAAATGGGAGCTTTAACCTGCTGGTAAATGGGAACTTTAACCTGCTGGTAAACAGGAGCTTTAACCTGCTGGCTAAAATTAGATTCTAAATCTGTCTCAGTTTACACAAAAGTTTGCACTTTAAAGTATTAAAGGCAGTGAAGTTAATGCCTGATGTTGGTGTTTGCAGCTCTCGTCATCACCAAGATGCTTCAGGACATCAGTGCTCAGGCCAAAGACTCCGTTACTTTTGAGGTCAATGTTAACTATGAGGGCGTGGCCTACAAATGGCTGAAGAATGGCGTGGAGATCCGATCCACGGACCGATGCCAGGCTCGATGCCGACAGCTCAACCACACTTTAAGCATCCGCAACGTCCACTTTGGAGACAACGCAGAGTACACCTTTATGGCCGGATCTGCCGTCAGCTCAGCCAAGCTCTACGTAGAGGGTAAGACTAGGACTGAGTCCAAAACCATAGGAGGAGCAGAGAGGAGGACAGACAGGAGGAGGAGCAGAGAGGATGACTTACAGGAGGAGGAGGAGCAGAGAGGAGGTCAGACAGGAGGAGGAGCAGAGAGGATGACTTACAGGAGGAGGAGGAGCAGAGAAGATGACTTACAGGAGGAGGAAGAGCAGGGAGGAGGTCAGACAGGAGGTCAGACAGGAGAAGGAGCAGTGAGGAGGACAGACAGGAGGAGGAGCAAAGAGGAAGTTAGACGGGGGAGGAGCAGAGAGAACAGTGTATCATGAGGAGTCTCAGTCTAAACCTATGTTAGTAGAATGTACTAGTAGAACTTGTTTCTACTAGTATTTTCTAAAGTGCAATTGCAATTTTTCAATACTGTTTTTTAAAGTTATTGTATTGCTTTTTTATTTATTTTTTCTTGTGGCATTTCTTGTGTGTATATTTGGTGTTTGTGCTGCTTTTGGAACCTCAGTTTCCTGAGGGCTCTCCACACACTGTGTCCATGACCTTTGACCCTTTGACTTGTATGATTCATCTGAACTTGTTTCGGTTTCAGCTCGTGTGGTGGAATTCACTAAACACCTGAAGGACCTGAAAATTACGGAGAAGAAGAGAGCCACCTTTGAATGTGAGGTGTCAGAGCCCAATATCCAGGTGATGTGGATGAAGGACGGCCAGGAGTTGGAGATGTCTGACAGGTAGGTCTGCGTCACTGTAGAAATGTCTGCCGGTTCAACACCAATGACACGCTGACGTCACACCCTCATTCCATCCTGCAGGTACAAGATGAGCTCCGATAAGTTTGTCCACCGCCTGGTTCTGCCATCCGTCCGTCTGTCTGATGCTGGGGAGTACACGGCCGTGGCTGGGTCCAGTATGTCCAAGGGAAAACTGGGAGTCGAAGGACGAGACGTGAGGATCTCTGAACCCGCCAGCAGAGATGTCACAGTGAGTCCACAACCACAGAGACGCCAATGATATAAACAAACTAATTTTATCTGAAAAAAGACGACGTCAAGAACAATGGCATCTTCAGCCACGTCCACATCCTGTTTGACACATCTGTGGTTTGTTTCTGCAGGTTGTTGAGAAACAGAGGTCGACGTTTGAGTTTGAGGTGAATGAGGACGATGTGGATGGGCGTTGGATGAAGAACGGAGTGGAGATCCAGTTCCAGGTGGATGAGAGGTTCAGCTACGTCACCATCAGGAAGCTGCACCGCCTCACCATCTCCGAGACATTCAGGAGCGATGCCGGAGAGTACACCTTCTACGCCGGAAGAAACCGGAGCAGCATGAACCTGCATGTCCGACGTAAGGAACATACACACAGTTACGACTGAAGACCATTGACAGTGTCTTTACTCTGGCAAACAGAAGGATAGACATTAAAGACACTCAACTTCACCTCAAGGTTTCTTTAGTCTCAGTGTTGATATACGGTTTTTTTCTACTTATTTAATAAAGTCTCATTTAGGAAAGATTTTGGTCGATGGATTTATCCTTTTATTTATTTTATGAAATAGTCATATGTTATTTTATTGCACCCATTTTATGTACAGCACTTTGTGATTTTTATCTGTGAAAAGCACTTTATAAATACATTTTACTCACTTACTCATATTGTTTGAACTGTTTTCTCTTAGATCCTGTTTTCAGGTTAGTTTAAAGCTGGTTTGATATTTTGGTTTTACATTGGTTTCAGTGTTATTTTGAATCATTTCATATATTTATCAGGATTAAGATCAAAAAAGGTCACAAACTCAGATTTTAGGAGATTTCTGGTTCAAATCAACTTAAGTTTGAAATAAATGGACCAAACTGAAGCTGTTTGGTTGTAGTAAGGGTTTGAACCACTTTTTTGTTGTTAGTGTTTGTTTAGTCATTCTCTGGTTTGATGGTGTTCATGATGTCCTGTCCTAACGTGTCCCGGGTTGGTGTCTTGTCCTCAGTCCCAGAGCCTCCTCAGATCATCCGCCACATGCAGCCAGTGACCGTGACTTCCGGAAAGTCTGTGCGCATGTCGGTGGCGGTCAGCGGCCTCCCTGCGCCTCAGGTCACATGGTACAGAGACTCTGAGGCCCTGTCCGTCAGCAACAAGGTCAAGTTCCTCCACGACGGAGATGAGCACACACTGCTACTGCTCGAGGTTTTCCCCGAGGACTCCACCACCTACAGCTGTGAGGCCCGCAATGACTACGGAGATGCCACTAGCTCCGCCGAGCTCAATGTCCACGGTAATGCAGATTCATCCTCAGTATTATTCTATTATACAATGATTATGGAGACACCACTAACTCCGCCCACCTCAATATCCACAGTACTAGGATGTTTCCTTGGTTACTGTAGGGTATGGTGGATTATTAGGGACAGGTGATGTGCAAATGTACTAATATCAGTAAAAGCACTGGGATAAACTCTGATAAAACAATAACATCCTCTCAGATTAAAGTTAAACATATGGTGTGCATATGTCTATCAGTTCCTCTGGTTTGATCAGTGATCCTATTGGTTATTGATCAGTTTTGTCTCCGTCTTTCAGTTTCAGCGGTGGCAGAAGCTGTGGCTCGTGTCCCTCCTCCAGTCATCCTGGTCCCCATCAGGGACATCCTGGTGCCTGAAGGTCAACCTGCCCGGTTCCAGTGCACCGTCTCTGGGGAAGGTACTGACCCACAGCCCCCAACCCAGAACCACAACCAGAACCACAACCAGGACCAGGACCGTTAACAAACAGCACCTAAACTGTGTTGTGACTTTATAAAAACACACATGAATGTGGAGGAGTTCCTACTTCAACACAACAGATTAGTTATAAATGAACCTGTTCGTGTTTTGCATTTATGAGTTTAAAGTTAGAAAATATATGTGTCGTTTAAAGTTAGAACTACTGTCTCCTAGTCTTGTTTCTTGAAGTTAATGTCAGTCTATACAGTCTCTTAAAGGATTGTCTTTTACCTTTGTTTTTCTTGAATATTCACATTTCCTCATGTGTTAGGTTTAGGGTTTGGTTGACTTTTTCTGGTAGATTATCACATCCATTATTCCAACTCAGTAACCTTCAAATGTACTGCTTTAATCTGTGCTGAATGGGCCCTGATCTTGGACTGATTTGAGTCCTTCTGGTCCTCATAGGCCTCTGTACAGTCCTGTGTGAGTTGTTCTAGTTGGGTTCATTTCTGTCCTGGTGGGTTTGATGTGATTTCCTCTAACACTGTGTTCACTGTATGTTTAGACCTGCAGGTTTCTTGGTTCTGTAATGACCGAGAACTCAGACAGTCAAACGTCTTCCGAATGTCTCATGTTGGTCAAACATGTCAGTTGGACATTTCCAGAGTCCTCCTGGATCATGAAGGAGAGTATTCATGTGTGGCCTCCAACTCAGCAGGAACGGTCACATGTGGAGCGTCGCTCAACATTGATGGTGAGTTCAACAGCATCACGTAAAGTAAACCGATCTAGTTAGGATGTTCAGGTTAGGGTTGGGTTGGGTTGGGTTTAGGGTTAGGTTAGGTTTGGGTTGGGTTTAGGGTTAGGTTAGGGTTGGGTTGGGTTTAGGGTTAAGGGTTGTGGGCTTCAACTCATATGATGGTGTTGGACTCCCAGAGATCAGCTCACTGAGTTCATTTCACACATTTACTGATGCTTATATCCAGATGTCAACACCTTGTTGGGTTTAAGGTCAGGGTTTCCCATTAGAACAGGGTTAAGGTTTAGAGTAAGGGTTCCCCATTAGAACAGGGTTAGGTTTGGGGTTAGGTTTCCCCATTAGAACAGGGTTGGGGTTAGGGGTTAGGGCTCCCCATTAGAACAGGGTTAGGTTTAGGGTTAGGGTTCCCCATTAGAACAGGATTGGGGTTAGGGCTCCCCATTAGAACAGGGTTAGGGTTCCTCAATAGAACAGGGCTGGGGTTAAGGTTAGGGTTCCCCATTAGAGCAGAGTTAGGGTTTAGGGTTAGGGTTGGGGTTTGTGTTCCCCATTAGAACAGGATTAGAGTTAGGGTTTCCCATTAGAACAGAGTAAGGGTTTTAGGGTTAGGGTTCCCCATTAGAAGAAGGTTGGGGTTAGTGTTCCCCATTAGAACAGGGTTAGGGTTCCCCATTAAAACAGGGAAATGGTTTGAGGTTAGGGTTCTCCGTTAGAACAGGGTTAGGGTTAGGTTTAGGGTTCAGGGTTTCCTATTAGAACAGACCCATGACTGTGTGTTGATGTGTCAGGTTTCTGTTCTGGTGCATGTGGTCTTCTGTTTTTCACCTAGTGGCTCTTAACAGAGTGGATCCAGAGACTGGACTCTTTGTTTCAGAGCCGGTTCCTCAAACTGCACAGATTTAGGATGATGAGTTGTGTCTCCATTGGAGTTTGTACATTGGCAGTGTCAATCCTAACGGACCCAACTGTTCCCTCCATCCTGACCATAATGCTGCACCCCTGAACCGGCTCTACCTGAAGAAGAACCATGTGTGACCTAACTCTTTACTCTCTCTTACTGCCCAGATGAACAAACTCGAGCCTTAGATAATGTGTCAAACACTCTGATTCAGAGGCTGGAGGCTCAGAGCTTCAGCTCTGAGTCCAGCCTCCGATTCTCTGAGACGCTATCGGAGACATCTTCCGTGTCTTGGAGGACCGTTGAGGTCCAGATGGAGAGTGTTGGCTCTGAGAGCAGCCCTGGTTTCAGTTTGTCGGCCGGACCCAGGGTGCTGATGGACATGAGTGACGTCCGGGTCAACAATGGTGACAAGGCCGAGTTCAGCTGCTCATTCGAGGGGTGGCCGTTCACGGCCGTGGTATGGGACCATAACGGCCACCATCTGGAGGAGTCGGAGCGGGTGTGGAGCGCTCAGACCGGAGGCCTGCTGTCCCTGGTCATCAGGGCAGTGGGTGTGGCCGATCAGGGTCTGTACTCCTGCACCACCTCCAACCCTTACGGCCACGGCAGCTGCTCAGCTCGGCTCATGGTAGAAGGTGGTGAATGTTTCTTTTGTTCTGACTGAGTCTGTCTTCATCTGGTTCATCCCACTGTCCACCTGCTTCCCCTGCTTCCCCCCTGACATGTTTAATATCAGATGTAACCTGGTAGACGGACTACAGCTCTCAGCAGGCACCAGGACCGGACGGGCTGCTGGACATTTATGCAAAACACAGACAATGATCCTATGATCAAGACGATAATGATCCAAACATGCATCTACATCTAAGGGTTTTAATGATTTAAACACTTTCACACATAGCATCAGTCACATGTAATGCTCATTAGCAACATGTTAACTGATTTTAGGTAGAAATGATGCTGATGTGTACATTTAAATGTTTTTGGTTCAGTTTAATACAGGAAAAAAAATTATTTAACATTTAAACTAAACCACATCTTTTTCTTAAACTTAACTAATATTTTTTTCTGGACCAGTCATTTCTGATATTAAATCTCACAATCAGACATATTTTCTTGTATATTCTTTTAAAATGTAGTTATTTGTCATAGATTGAGGTTCAGGAAGTCGACATAATGGAACCATGTCTGAACCAAAAGATCTGAGACACTAAAAAATCCCTTGATCAGTCTAAAGACAAACAGAGTAACTGATCAGTTCATTATTTTTCAGAAGTCGATATTTAGTCTCAAATATTTTTCAGATTTGATTAGAAATGCAAATATTAAAATCAAGATGTAAAATCTGATCTGTGGATGTTATGAATAAATGTGAACTCCATCAGTCAAGTATTGGTGTCATTGGGCAGATGCTGATATTTCCTGTGGTTTCCATAAATGTTCACTGGCCTCGTACGTTCCTGGTGATGAGTTGAAATAACCTCCTCCTGCTGTTTCCAGCTTTGCCTCACTAACCTCATCCCTCATCCTTCTAACTCTTTAGTGTTTAGACCCAGAGCCTTATACTCTCTGACCCCTAATTCCTGTCCCTAACTTTATCCTCACCCAGCTAAAGAAGCAAATCTCACAGCAGAAACCCCCATCCCCTCCGATTCTGTGCGTAAAGTGTCTCAGGCCGACAGGGAGAGCCCTAAAGGTCGGTCCAAACCGGACGAGCCGGAGGCGTCCGAGAAGCCGGGGCCAACGCCTCCGTCTTCACAGAGACCCCACCTCCTCATCAGCCACCTTTCCTTCCCTGACGTGGCACCTGAACGCCTCTCCGTCTGCCCCGACTTCCTCATCAAGCTGCCACCGGAGCTGCTGCCGAGCAGGAAGAGAGGCAGCGGCAGTGGCAATGGTGGCTCGCTGTGTTGCGTTATGAGGGGGCTTCCCACCCCGTTTATCATTTGGCTTTACAACCGGTTCAGTGTTGAGGATTCAGTGTGTTACTCTGTGAAACGCGACGGCCCGCTGTGCTGTGTAAACCGGGCCTTTTACACAAAAAATGTGAGCTCGGCCAAGGAAGGCGAGCGCAGCGCGGTGATGAAAATGAAAGGTTGGCATCTGCATGCTTTTGGTCCTTCTGCTCGCTCGGGCTCATTCACACTGCTTCCACCAACACAGCCTCTTCACACAGCAAATCCACCTCTTCGACAGGTTAAACTGACCTTTGTGTCCTGCTTTACTCACTAAACAACTGGACAAACAGCGAGGGACACTTTCACTGAGCTTTTCCAAAGTCAGATGTTCTGCCCACCCACTAAAAGACCAAAGAGAAGCATGCAGGAATGTCACTTAAAGATCCACCAAACACAAAGAAACGATGATATAGATGCACGACCTGTCACTGACTCTAACAGTCTGCATCTTATCACAGTGTCTGCTCTTGTTTCTCTTTTTAATTTGTGGATGTTTGTGTCATTTCAGTCACTGCCATGGAGAGCGAACCAATGGTTCAGGTCCAGGAGGAAGTCAAAGGTAAATAATATTTCAACTGGAACAATGCTTCCATACATCAGTAAAACCTCAATCTGACGAGGATTTTTATCTCTATTTTCAGTTTGTGTTGATGTGAAATTCACATGAAATCAAGACTAAAACATGCAACACATGATGGTTGGTTCAGATTGTAGGCTATGTATTGTTTTGTCTCATTTTTCTTGATTTAATTTTAGTTTTTTAATCAATGTTTAGCTTATACTTTGAATTATAATTTTTAATCACATTACTTTAAATATAATTAATGGCTATTTGAAATCTTCTGAATGGAAAATATTTGTATTGTATTGACTGTCTTCAGTCTGTTCCAGTAGGAAATTCACCCAGTAGTGTGGAAAATGTATATGTTGTTCATTTTACAGATATGTCTAAGGACTCTCCTTAGTAAATTTCTAGATTTGATCAGAATTCAACCACATATATTTGAAAGTAGCAGGACTGTGTCGTAATTTGAAGTTAATGAGCCAAACCAAATAAAACACAATGTTCATTTGAGGTTTTCTTAAACTTTGTCCTTAAGGAAAATTCCTTAAATGTATATTCTTTACAGCTTGAAAACGTGTGTTTTCAGAGAAATCCCAAACCGTGGTGATCGTCTGATTGCATTTTGGTCAAAAATAAGTGGATGATTTCCTCTGCTCTCAGTTCAGCTGATGTTTTGTGGTTTGTGTCTCACTTTATTTCACTCCTCTCAGCCTTTAGCTCCACCTTCACAGTGGAAGAGGAAACCCAGCAGTCGTACTACACCGGCCTAAAGTTACCAGACAAAACCAGAACTCTTGAACTCAAACCAGAGTCCAAACGCTTTTCCAGCACTTTGGAGAAGAAAAAAGAAAAACCAGTTTTCCTTAGTGAGCTTTGTGCAGTGGCGGTGGCTCTTGGAGAAACCGCTACGTTTACTGTCCGAGTATCCGGTTTCCCAAGACCGACCGTTAAGTGGTTCCACAACGGACAGATTTTAACCACCTCATCTGCATACACCTTTATTCATGAGCAAGATGAGTACAGTCTAGTCATTAACAAAGTCCAGAGGGAGTTTGAAGGCCAATATTCATGCACTGTTAGCAACAGGTTTGGTCAGTCCACCTGCACTTCTTATCTCCATGTTCAGATAAAAGAGCCAGAACAAAAAGTGGAAGGCAGAACATTTGTACCAGATGGTAAAGCTCCAGATTTTATTCAACCCATTGAGTGTGCTCAGCTTTCTGAGGGAGGTCAGGCTTTCTTCAGGTATGTTGTGACTGGAGATCCTCCTCCTCAGATTCAGTGGCTCAAAGGCAGCTTCCACATCGAGCCCAGTGGGTTCTGTATCATGATGAACAACACAGATGGGTCTGGGTTTATTCACTTAAAGAGTGTCAAACAGCAGGACAGCGGTGTGTACACTTGTAAGGCCTCCAACCCATTTGGAGAAGCCTCGTGTTCTGCAGAGTTGCTGGTCTTCAAGGAGTTAGTTCAGAAAACTAAAGGTTTGAAAATATCACTGACAGAACAAACTACTGAGTCCAGATTATACCAGGAGAGAATGAGGTCCGATCAGATGATTTATACCATTAGCACAGATGATCGGCAGATTATTCCCAGTGAGGAGGTCGGGTCTCTACAAGAACTTGATATCTCGGCTGCTACTCTTCAGCGAGAGCAGCTCCCCCACCAGGCTGCCGTTCTGCAGTCCCATGACCTTCAGGAGAGGGTTTCTGTGGCTGCTGGTCATCCCACTCAGGTCTCAGCTGTTCCTATGAAACAGCTTCACATGGCCACTTTCTTATCCTCGGTCCAGGAGAGGCAGAAGATAATGGAGCAGCATTCAGATCGCATTCTGAGCCCAGAGCTCGTTGAGGTCCATTTTGCCAAAGAGCAGCCACCCAAGCTGATGTCGGCCACCTCCGAAGAGCTCCTCCCACTCAGCACTGTGAGAGCTGAAGTCCTGTCAGGTTTAACTCCAGAGGTCACGAAGACCACAACCGAGCCTCAGCAGCTCCTTAGTGGCCCGCAAGTCCAATCTGCTCTGTCAATCACTGATGAGATTTCAGGCATCATCCACCGGCCAGAAGAGGAGAAGAGTTTTAGAGTCTCCGAGGGCATGAAGATTTTATACTCAGCTCAGTCTGCAGGTCAACTTCCGGTTACTGAAGGACACTCTGAGCCACTGCAGGATTTAGATGCTGCCATTAATCTAATGATTGAGAAGGAGCAGCCCAAGCCAACTGTAGCACCTGTCAACCAGACTAAACTGACTTTATGCAAAGAACACAACTTGGAAATCCACAGACCAGCAAAAGAACATATCTTCCCAATAAAAGATGTGCACCTGAAGTCAGTTGTAACTGCTGAGGAGCGGTACAATCTCCAGGCTGAACACACTGGACATGTGCCAAGTTTAGAGTCAGCCATGAATTTGCAGAGTCAACGGGAAGGAGAAAGACTCCTGAACCTTCAGGTCATCAGTGACCTGGAGGTTTTAGAATCTGAGGGTCAGTTCAACAGTGAAAGACCATCACCAGAGCAGGTGGAGGCCAGGAAGAGTCCGATTTTGTTGCATTCTGTGACACAAGAACAGCTGAGAACAGTGGTATGTGAGGCCATTTCAGAGTTCTCAACAAAGACTGATTCCAGAGCCGTTGAAGCAAAGAAAGAACTACCACAAACTAAACATCTTCAGTTAACTCAATCTGTATCTGTTTTACCAAAAGAAGACATATTAATAGTGACCAAACCTGACAAGCAGGTAGCATTGCAGAAACAAGAAAAGGCTGGAAAGTATGCAGCCACGTCAGAGGAGAGACAGGAGATCATGGCAGATTATCACAAGGACCTGGATGTCTCGGTGTCAGGGGTTCGGTCACAGCTTCAAATTGAACCTCAGCCTCTGAACATCTTGACAGTGTCTTCACATCCGATGCTGCTGCCAAAAGAGACACCGTTTAGCGCAGATGTGCAGCAGCGCCGCGCATATGTCCAGAAAGAAGATTATTGGAACATCATGCACTCACTGAACGTCACCGACATTCACATTCTGGAGGAGGGCCACACAAAGAGCCTTGAATCTGACAAGAAATTCAAGCCGGAGATGAAAATCGAGGCAAAGATCCCGAAAAAACCCGTGTCTATAGAGGAGAAGGCCGTTGCCACAGAGAGTTGTACAGTATTAGAGGCTGCTGAACAGGACTTTGCTGTCCAGATCCAGGAGGGTCAGTCGGTCCGGCAGTCGGTGCTGCTGGAAGAGAAGCAGGTCATCCTCGGAGAACAGTCGAGTGACATACAAAAGCCTGAGGGCTTGAGTGTCAGCACTGTGACTCAACCAAAAGGAGTTATGTTCATCCACGAGGCTCAGGATTCACTGACTCTACCAAAAGAACTGAACTTTGTCATCCAGATCCCAAAACCATCAAGTGTGAACATCCGGCGTCAGCTCAGAGAGGCTCTACAGTCAGCTGTAGCTCAGGACCAGCCGGTGTTACTTGCAGATGTTGTAGGAAAGTTTGCGGCAGTGGAAGTACATGAGGTGAAAGTTCAAAGACAGCCCAGAAAGGCCTTGTATACGTATCTAATCACAACACCAGGAAACCCAATCGAGATCACACTGTCATTTGATGGTGAATACCCCCAGAAAGCTGAGCTCCGGTCTGAACTTCAGGTAGCCCTTCACACTTTAGTTTCTCAAGATCAGCAGAGTCTGACATCAGAAAAACCAGGTGTCATGCAGATTGACATACCTCAGAGAGCTCTGTTCAGCTCCACTCGAGCCACACAAGTTTTATCATCCGTGGTGGATACGGTGACGGTGGCTGAGAGCGCTCAAGGTTTACCTTCTGCTGCTAAACAAACTGCAAACCTCAAAACTGAGGCTGCAGCTTCTTTTCAAAGCGCAGCCATTCAAAGTCAGTCAGAAATCCGTGAGCTCCGGACGACCATCAGCTCAGAGGTGGATGTCTTCATCCACAGAGAGTCCAGAGAGGAATATCTGTCAGAGGCCATAATGATCAGTGAGTCCTCGGACAGTCTCGTAGATTACCCTGTCATTGTCGACCCTCTGCAAGATATCTGCACTGAGGAAAACACTACGGCCACTTTGAAAGCCACCATCAAACATGTCACAAAGGTAAACTGGTTTTTCAATGGACAAATGATCACATCTGGTAAACAGTTCAGCTGTTCCAAAGACCAGGACACATACACTCTGGTCATCACCAAAGTCCAGAGGCACAAGCATCAAGGAGAGTTTGTCTGTGAGGCTGAGAACGAGGCTGGAAAAACCACGACGTCTGCAAGGCTCTCTGTGACCTCAAGAGGTTTGATGATGGGCAACCCTTTACTGTCTTCATCATCTAACCTCACTTCAAATCTGAAAACCACACCTCAAACCTCTGAACCACTAATAAACTCAGAGACCAGAGGTGAAACTGACATGACTGCATCAGGTTTCTGTGGGTCCTAAAACATCTGAAACAGTAGTGGCTACATTAGACCTGATTCAATGATCCTTCTGAATATAATATCTGAATATCAGCATTCTAGTTATTTATAAAGAAATCTAACATTAAAAAAAACCTTCGAACAGTTGGTTTTAATTAACAGAAACACACACCTTCAAAAGATAGATTTCATGAGAAAAAATAAAAATACAACCATTAATTATAAAACTGTTTTTATCAATGACTTTGAATGAGATGCTTGAAAAGCATTAGATTTATAAAAGATTCTATTAATTAGACTAGATTCAACTTTTTTGACATTACATATTAACAAGTACAGGGTAACGAAATGTAATTTAGCATCTAATCAGAAGTACAATCAGTAGACAGTATGCACATAAATATACAGGATAGATTTTTGGGGTGCTTTAAATATACTATATGAATTATTATATACAGATTAATAAGCATTACAATATACAGCAGTATGTTATAAGTTGTTAATAGTGTCATTAAAGTTGTGTACGTTAAAGTTAATGTACACAATGTACATTAACCAGCGCTAACTTGATGTTAT
Source organism: Apogon hyalosoma (assembly GCA_037367295.1). Lineage (NCBI taxonomy): Eukaryota > Metazoa > Chordata > Actinopteri > Kurtiformes > Apogonidae > Apogon > Apogon hyalosoma. The sequence continues at coordinate 35,742,866 of JAPQRP010000016.1, read as the reverse complement.
AAAATGTTTTAATCTGCTTTTGACAGATCTTTAAACAGATCAGATTTACATGACTTTAACCTCAGTCTCATTTAAATGTGATTAGGATAAAATGGTTAGTATCAGTGTCTGGGCTCACGTCAGGTCGTCTCAGCAAGAAAATGGAAACTTATGGACGAAGTTTATTTTATAAACCTTGATCCAAAATGGTCAAATGCTGTCCCTAAAGTCAGAAAAACATAAAGCTACTATAGAAAGGTTGGATGTGTATTAGATCCTCTACAGACAGAAAAAAGCCTTCAGAACCCTGTTCAATGTTCAGTTGGTTTCCACCAAATCCCAAATTTGGAGGTTTGAGGTTTTTTCCACTAGACCTTCTCATCCTTTTCTCCTCCATTTCCATCAGGAATCACCTGTATCTTTAATCCTCTATCATCCTTCATTCATTCCTTTTTGCATGTTTTCTTCTTTTATTGTAGCATCTCTGTCCGACACCGACACCACTGTCCGACTAAACCATTCCCCCCTTCACAGTCACAACAGGACAGTGTTTCACTCCCATCGACGTCCACCCCATTCTTGTTTCTGTCTTTTTTCAACCACTGCTGTGTATTTACTGGCTGTTTTCTGTCCGTTTCCCTCTGAAAACACAGTGAAGCCTGTGTTCAGGCACAGGATCGTCCCTGTGGAGATCAACATTGGCAGCCCCGCCAAGTTCGAATGTGAGACCGAAGACGCCCCCAATGTGAGCTTCAAGTGGTTTAAGGATGGACAGTCCCTCAAAGACGGGGACAAGTACAGGATTATCAGTCGCTTCAGCACCTCCTACTTGGAGCTGCTGAGTCCCAATAAGGACGACAGTGGTGAATACACCTGTAAGGCGTCCAATCAGCATGGAAGTGATGAATGCTCCGCCTCCCTCTATGTCACAGGTAAGAACATGTGTCCTCTGGCTTTGCTGGTTTATGTGCAACCTCCAGCTGAGTTACACTTCTGCTTCCTTGTTTGCTGGTGTTCTTCTGATACGCTGCGCTGCTTGAGTCTTTTTAGCATAAATGAGTGAGTTTATGATTCTTACTTTAAATTTTTGTTTTAATAAGTGTATCTATCAGGTTTTTCTTCCTTGAACACATGTAAGACAGAACTAACAAGCTGTTGTGCTGAGTGATACCATCTTTATTTTTCTGATTCCACAGTTTCTTATTTCTGCTCCAAATGTAAAACTTAAGTCATAAAATAATTTAAAAAGTCCTATAAGAGACATATTGCACAGCCAATTATTCTTACTTGAGAGTTTTTGTATTTTAAATGAAGATAAACAGATCAGTGTTTTGTCTTTCGTGGCTTATTGTTGAAGCTGCTTCAGTATCTTTTAGACCGTCTGACAAGTTCAGAACCAGAGGAGACGTCTTACCACTAATGTTTCTCTTTTCTGAATCCTTGTAGAACAAAGTCGTCCGTCCTTTATCAGTAAACCTGAGCCTCAGACTGTGTTTGTGGGAAAGAGGGCGGTGATTCAATGTGTCATATCAGGCTCTGAGCCTTTGAATGTGGTCTGGCTCAAAGATGACAGACCCTTATCCTCACACTACCGCACCTCATGTGAAAAGAATAAGCACAGTGTTGAGATACAGAGGCTGGAGGCGGCCGACAGGGGGCGCTATGTGTGCAAGGCATCCAATAATATTGGAACGGCCGAGTGCAGCACGGCGCTGCGGGTTATTGATAAACCAAACTTTGTGAAGCCCCTGGGCCCAATGGCTGCTGTGGTGGGAGCTCCTCTGCACCTGGAGTGTCAGGTGGACGAGGACACCGGAGTCACGGTCACCTGGACCAGAGACGGCCGTAAGGTCCACCAGAGTCCTGACTGTAAACTGTCTTTTGAGGATAAGACAGTCATTCTTGACATCCTAAAGACCACTCTGAAAGATTGTGGAGACTATGTATGTACGGTGACAAATGAGGCTGGAAGTTCCACTTGTTCCACTTCAGTGAAGGTTCAAGGTAAGGCCTGTCTAGTTAATTTCCTCCTGCAGCATTTGAAGCTGTTACCAACCTGCAGTTGTAGAAATTAACATAATTTCCTTGTGTGTGTCCAGTGTATGTGAATGGAGTTGTAGGTGTTTCAGCTCCTTCTTCATCTTCTCTTCTTTTTTATGTTGTTCATTTAAAATAACTTGGTCTTGGCTTCTGCAGAGCCACCAGTCTTTGTAAAGCGAATGGAAACATCCACTATCTGGAAACAGGGCAGCACTGCTCGACTGCAGTGCTCCGTCAAAGGATCCCCAGAACTTCACACCACCTGGTTTTACAATAACAGCGAGCTGTCTGCAGGCGGCAGATACAGCGTCAGTCTGAGGGAGGGCGTGGCCACTCTGGAGCTCCAGGACGTGGTTATGAGTGATGGTGGAAACTACACTTGTGAGGCCCTTAATCAGTCTGGCTGTGAAAGCTGCAGCACCAAAGTAACCGTCAAAGGTTTGTGGAGGCGGATAAGGAAGACGTTTGAGTCAGAATCAGATGCTTTCAGACCAAGAACAGGAACTAATCTGACACATTTCACCAATTTCATCAGCAGGAACGCAATGTAATTAGAAAATAAAACAGGACAGGATAATGAAGCCATACATCAACAGTACATAGATAACAGAATATATAAAAGAATATAACACATATGGAAAAAAAACTGTAAAACCACTAGACTAAAGAAATACTTGAGTGTTTAATGAATTTTTACAGAAATTACACTCAGAACTTACAATTTAAAGGATTCTTTGGCTGTAATCACGTCCGTACATATTTAACAACATTTATTGTGTATTTCTTAAACAGCGTCCTTTGAGGTGGTTTGTTTAGTAGAGTCAGAGATTAATGGTAATTTTTGCATTTTGTGCTCTGTGACGTCTTCATATTCTAAAGCCCTTCAGAATTTATTTAATATATGAGAAGAGCAATGTTATGCTTGGTTTTCAGTCAGATCTGGTTGTTTTACTTTTTATTTTCACATATTGAGGCTGAAAAAAATAGAAATGAAGAATTAAAGGGAGGTAACAAGTGACATCAGACAGGAGGAGGAGAGAGGAGGTCAGACAGGAGGAGGAGCAAAGAGGACAGACAGGAGGAAGAGGAGCAGAGAGGAGGACAGACAGGAGGAGGAGCAGAGAGGAGGACAGTGAATCATGATTAAAAAGTTGTTCCTCTACCACTCATTAAAACTAGTAGATATTTGCTGTGGTCTGAAAGTGCCTGGTTACGTCAGAATCAGACCAAGCGTAACTGAGCTGTTGGTTTGTTCTTGTAGAAGCGCCGACGTTCAGAAGGGAGTTACTGCCAGTGGAGGCAGTTCGAGGCTCTGTGGCCCTGATGGAATGCGAGGTTTCAGGCTCAGGTCCATTTGACGTGACCTGGAAAAAGAATAAGAAACGTCTGTCCTCAGATCAGAAATACCGGATCGTGTCTCAGGGTTTCCTCACCTCCCTGGAAATCCACACGTTTGAGAGCGCCGACGTCGGTGAATATGAATGCGTGGTATCGAACGAGGTGGGGTCGGTAACCTCCAAGACTGTGGCTAAACAGAAAGGTTAGTGACGGGACATGAAGAGTTCAGTCATTATGGTATTGGTCGCAGCCGTCATCACTGTTATTCCTACTGACACTTATTCCAGAGCCGCCCATGTTCTCAAAGAGGGTTGAAAGTGCGACTGCAGTATCTGGAAACACCGTCAAACTCCAGGGAGTCTTAAAGGGCTCGAGTCCGATCAGCATCAAATGGATGAAAGACTCAGAGCTGCTGAGAGACGACGATTCCAAAGTTAGAATGACATTCGACAACAATGTTGCCAGCATTTCCTTCTCATCTGTCGAGATAAAACATGGCGGGAAGTACACCTGCCTTGCCGAAAACGAGGCCGGACAGCAGAGATGCGACGCTGTCTTGACTATACAAGGTCAGAGCGTTGATAAGGAGGGGGTTGACTGCCAAAACAAACAAACAAAAACGAACAAAGAAACAATTTGTGTAGATGTTTATGTGTTTAATCCACTCTCTTGTTTCCTTATTTCCTTGTCCTCTGTCTTTTTTTTTGTTTTTTCCTTTTTTTTAAACTTTTGTTCAGTCTTTTTATTTGGATCATAGTCATATTAAATTCTGCCATATTTTAGCTTGATGAAATGTCTGAACATAGTTTTTTAAGGTTTTGTGATCAAAGCCTTTTGTTTTTGTCTGTTTTGGCAGTACATTAGCCCTCTTACAGTCCCATTATGGGTAAACAGAAATATTTCCAGATGCTGACAGCTTTAAAGTCTAAAAGTGTTGTGGTTTTGTAGAACCTGCTCGTATTTTAGAGAAGGCAGCGTCCATCAGCGTAACAGCCGGAGACTCAGCTTCTCTGCAGTGTACGATCAGCGGGAGCCCAGAGCTCAAAGTCAAATGGCTTAAAGATGGAAAAGAGATGATCAGTGGTCGTAAATACAGGATGACGGTGAAGGACAACACGGCCGTCCTAAAGATCCTGTCGGCAGATAAAGGAGACACTTCAGAATACACAATGGAAGTGTCCAATAAAGTTGGAAAAGACCAATGCAGCTGCTCTGTCACCGTCTGCGGTTAGTTTTAGAACCCAAAACCAACTTATTCATTCACAGCAGCAAATGCTCAGGGCTGTTCATGATCATTATATGTGTGATGTATTTTCCAGATCGTGCAGTTCCTCCTTCGTTCACCAAAACTCTAAAGAATGTGGATGGACGTGTTGGTAGTGATGCAACTCTCGAGTGCAGAGTGGCTGGATCTCAGCCCATGGTTATTTCATGGTTCAAAGATGATAAACAAATCATCAGTGACCGCAAATTTTGTCTGGATTTCAATGAAAACACAGCGTCTGTGGTAATAAGAGGCCTGCAACAGAGTGATGGTGGAGTTTATACATGCAGAGCCTCAAATGATGCCGGAGATAAAGAAACCAGCGGTACTTTGTCTGTCAAAGGTCAGACCACATGGATCTTATACAAGCAAGTGGACATTGAAACAAACCACGGATATGTTCATGTATTCATGCTGGTATTGTCCAGATCAACACACTAAATACTACTATATAGTAACATCTAGTGTCATCATGAGTGTTTACTAAATTTTTAGAGAATTACAAGTTTTAAGTAGGAGTGGCTCTTATTCAAGTATTTATTGAGTTAATTCAGAAAAAACTCCATACATGTCATTGAAAACCACTCACAATATATGAAGCAATATTTAAACCAAACCATAATGTTTCTGAACCCAAAACAAAACCATCTTATTGTGTAAAGCTAAAAAGTTTAGGTGGGATTTTGTTAAATGCACCGTCTGACCCAAAAACCACCCATGCAGAAAGTTCATGAGGCCTTGGACCAAACAAACCACTAAGATGTGGATCTACCTCCTGTTTTTATAGGTGTATCTGTGGATCATAAATGTGGCATTGTTCATATCCGTGGTTTCCAGAAATGTCAGTTTTTTTCTGCTGACTGTGCTTTTGTTTCCAGAGATGGTAAAAAAAAAATCACACCTGAACTAATGTTCTTCCAAACCACTACAGAACCTCCAGTCTTCACATTGACACCTGAGTCTCAGAATGTGGCTCCAGGATCCAACGTGGTCTTAAAGTCCATCTTCACGGGATCGGCTCCTCTGGTGGTCAAATGGTTCAGAGAGGAGAAAGAGATTTTCACTGGAGGAAAGTGTTTCATAAAGAAAGACTCCTCTTCAAGCTCTTTGGAGCTTCACTCTGTCAAACCCAGTGACTCGGCTAAATACACCTGCCAGGTGTCAAATGATGCTGGGAAGGTGGACTGCACTGCAGTCCTCTTTATCAAAGGTGCTGTTTGTTTTTCTTTTGTCACACTAACCATCTTCTTTGTGTTTTATCTCTGCTGAACATCTTATCTTTACCAATTTACAGAAGCTCCAACCTTTACAATGAAGCTTGAGGCTTCACAGCTGCTGAAAACTGGACAGTCTCTGAAACTGTCTTGTAAAGTCCACGGAACGCCTGTGATTAATGTCACATGGTTCAAAAATGGTCGTGAAATCAGTTCTGACCACAGATGCACCGTAAGCTTTGATGGCTCCATAACCTCCACGGAGATAGAAAACTGTTGTGTAGATGATAGTGGAGATTATATATGTGTGGCATCAAGTGAAGCTGGCAGAGATGAAAGCAGCTGCTCAGTAACTGTTAAAGGTTTGTTCAGAATGAAATACTCAAACTGAAACACACAGGCTGAAGGTCTGGTCCATGGTGTTCTTTTAGTACTGAAAACATCCCAGTTTAGCACCATGAAGCTTTGGAGTGTTGAAGATCACTGATCTGAATCCACTGAGTCTGGTTCAGACTTTAAGACTACGACACAGGATTAAAAATAATCCAATGTTTAATAAAAAGACCAGCGTGGACCAGACTGATGGAACTACAGCTGTGTTGTCTTAAGTGTAACTGTTGTTATGTCTTTATTTTAGACCCTCCAGTGTTTGTGAGGTCTTTCGATTCATCTGAACTCGTAAAAGGATCTGACATGTTGTTGGAAGGAACAGTTTCAGGTTCTGCTCCTTTTGAAGTAAGCTGCTTCCACAATGAGAAGCTGATTCGAAATGACAAAAGGCATAAAATCAGTGTTGACAACAACACTGTGACTCTTCACATCTCAAACTGTGAGAGTTCAGACGCCGGGTCGTACCGGTGTTCAGTAACCAATGATGTGGGAGAAGCAACCTGTTCATGTCAGATTTCATTCAAAGGTCAGTCAAACAACATCTGCAGGATTTTACTCAAACTTCAGCGAAGACAATAAGATATGGTTGGTGGTTGATGCTTGTGTTGATGTGTTGGATGGTTGTCAGCCTCAGTCTGACCTGTGCTCTTCAATCTCTCAATAGAGCCTCCATCGTTTGTTCAGAGGTTGGACGATATGTCCTGCATGGTGGGCTCTGAGGTCTATATGAAGTGCATGTTGTCTGGATCTCTGCCCATGACTTTCTCCTGGATGAAAGACGATCATGAGCTCACAGAGGACGAGCACTTTAAGATGTCCAGTGAAAACAAATGTGCCATGTTGAATGTGAGAAATGCTCAATTATCACACGGCGGCAGATATGTGTGTTTGGCTCAGAACCGAGCCGGGACTCAGACGAGTACCGCGGTGCTCATGGTCACAGGTTTGTAGCTCAATCTTTATTGGTGTCTTTCTGTCCAAGTGTCCAAATGCTGCTTTTGTGTTGTTACGTCTGCCTCTGTCCCATGAAGTCATTTAAGCTCACAAAAGTGTTGTTACTGAAACGTCACCTGCAGCCATGTGTGCTTCAACATCATCTCAGCTGATTTCAATAGTGTTAATGAGATTTGTCATTTCTGAGAGACAGTTTTGTAGTTTCATGAGTTCTGAAATGTTGTGTTGTCTCAGAACCAGCAGGTATTTCCGAACACACACAGTCCATTAGTGTAACCGAAGGCGACCCGGCAACACTTGAGTGCAGGTTCTCAGGCTCCAAACCACTGAAATCCAGATGGATGAAGGCGGGACAGGAGCTCAGATCAGGGCAGAAATACTTAGTCCAGAGATCAGACAGCAGCTGCATCCTGACCATCCTGAAAACCCAGAGCAGAGACAGTGGCCAGTACAGCTGTGAGGTTTCCAATGAGGCCGGCAGTGGCTCATGTGAGGCCACCGTTACTGTTTTAGGTCAGTTTTACTAGTTGTTGACTCTCATCTGACATCCCACTTGTTGTATTCAAGCATCCAGTTTAACGCTGTTTAACTCTTTGTATGTAACAGACCAGATTCTTAAACCGTCTTTCACAAGAAAACTAAAGAAAACTGAAGGTATCACGGGGTCGTTGGTTCGTCTGGAGTGTCTTGTATCTGGCTCTCTGCCCATGAATGTACACTGGTTCAAAGATGACAAAGAAATCCACACTGGTGACAAATACAAAGGCATGTTCTCAGAAAACATTGCTTCTCTCGAAGTTGCTCGTCTTGACAGTAAAGACAGCGGCTGCTACACCTGCTTGGCTGAAAACAAAGCTGGGACAACCCAGAGCTCGGCTCTTCTATTTGTTAAAGGTCAGAAGGTGTTGAACTTATCAGGTCTTTCAGGTCTATGTTGTGTCTATGATGTTAACAGCCATGTCGGGTTTTGTCACCAACAGAACCTCCATGTGTTCTGGAAAAGCCTGAATCCATGAATGTATTACCAGGCTCCAATGTGCAGTTTAAGGTGGTGGTCTCAGGAAGTCTACCTCTGACCATGAAGTGGTTTAAAAACAGGAAGGAGGTTTTATCGAGTGCTGACTGCTCTGTGATCAATGACAACACCTCCAGCATTCTGCAGTTCTTCTCTGCGAAAACCTCAGATTCGGGAAGATACGTCTGTGAAATCCACAACGATGTGGGCTCCACTTCCTGTCAGACAACACTGTTGGTCAAAGGTTAATGTTGACAGAGTCTCAAAGCTGTTTCTCACCATGTGAAAATCTGGAAAGACACAGTGATCGAAACAATTAATTTTAAAACATTAAGTCAGAGTAGAGGAAATATTGTTAATGACGATACCCTTCTTCGTTTTTATTTCCAATTATTTCCTATTTTGTTTCTCTATTTTGTTTCTGTAAGGGGAATTCTGCACAAACAAGATGATAAACAAACTTATAAAATATCACTTTTGGACCTTGAAATTAGCTTAAATCGACATCTGTCCCCTATTACAAACACTGATATAAGCTACAGGTCAACTCCACAAAAAATGACACTTAATGAACCATCTTTGACTATATTAGTAGCAGGATATCTGAAAGGAATTCCAGTTGAAGCATCGCATTACCTGTAACTTCCAACTGATCAATTTTATTCATTTCTGTGCTGATTTTCAGATGAAGATGCTTGGTGTGAAACAGATTAAAAACAGTCAGTTTACTTAAACTCTTAGTGTCGACAGTAGCTGTAACATCTTTGTGTTCTTTCCAGAGCCACCGTTCTTTGTTGACAAACCTGAGGGCGTGTTGGTGGTGAAAGCAGGAGACAGTTTGGCGTTTGAGTGTCAGGTTTTGGGCTCTCCAGAGATCTCTGTTCGCTGGTTCAGAGACGGAGCCGAGGTCCAGCAAAGTGTCAAACACATGATGTCATTTTGCAGCTCGGTCGCCACTTTACAAATATCTAACGTTAGTGAGAATGACAGCGGAAAGTATTTCTGCGAAGCCTGTAACGACGCTGGCACTGAGAGCTGCACTGCAGAGCTAGTTGTCAAAGGTTTGTCTTCATCTCAGCATCTGAATCAAATGTGAAAATGACACATTTTCAAGCCTTTTTAATATGTTTTGTTATTTCAGAGCCTCCGGCTTTTATTGAAGAACCAAATTCTGTTGAAGTGGTTAAAGGTTCTGTGGTGATGTTTGGTTGCAAAGTTGCAGGTAGTCCTCCATTTACAGTCACGTGGTTTAAAGATAAAAAGATGCTCAAATCCAGCCACAAGTATATTTTTGTGGATGACATGAGCTTAAAGGTCCAGGACTGTAACATGCAGGATGTGGGTTCTTATCAGTGTGTGGTGGCCAACCAGGTCGGAAGTTGCACTTGTTTTGCAGATTTGTCTCTGAAAGGTTGGTTTGACTAATGATAGTACATGTTATATCAGCTCTTAAAACATTGTAGTAACAAAGTCTTTTCTTCGTGTCAGTTCCTCCAACATTTGTTAAGAAGATCGAAAACGTGTCCACTGTCCTGGGAGATGTTGCAGTCTTTTGTTGCTCTGTCGAAGGATCTTTGCCTCTTTCTGTTCAGTGGCAAAAAGATGAAAATTGGATCTCAGATGATTCTGAAATGGAGAGAACATTTCACAACAAAGTGGCGTCTCTCAGGATCCCAAAGTGTGAGGGGGTTCACAGTGGGAATTACACCTGCCAGGTGGTCAACGAGGCTGGGCAGGACAAATGCTTTGCAACTCTTGTAGTGAAAGGTACTTCTGCTTCATGCATACTTCTGCTCCTAACATTAAAATTCACTCTAACAGCAGTAATGCCTGTTCCTCTTGTAGAACCTCCTACTATCCAAGAGAAACCAGAGGTAGTCAGGGTGACTCGAGGGGACCCGGTTTGTCTGGAGTGCAGAGTTGCTGGGTCTCCTCAGATCAGTGTTAAATGGAGTAAAGATGGTAAAGAGTTGCAGTCGAGTAGAAAGTATCAGCTGCTGTATGAACAGAACTGCAGCAGAGTGAACATTAAGTCGACTGAAGCAGATGATGCGGGAGAGTACGAGTTCAAAGCATCAAACTCCATTGGGACCTGCACCTGTAAAATCACTCTGATGGTTTTAGGTTTGTCACTTTTCATATCAGAGCAACTCTTAAAAGGTGTTTTTTTCTGTCTCTGATGATCTTTTTGTGTTGTCTTAAACAGAGGAGATTCTTCCTCCAACGTTCATTAAAAAGTTAAAGAATATTCAAGCAGTGATGGGTTCAGTGGTGACCATGGAAGGTCAAGTGTCTGGTTCGTTACCGATGTCAGTCGAATGGAGCAAAGGAAGACAAAAGATCAGTGAAGGCTTTAAGTACAAACTCCTCCAGCTTGAAAATACTGTGTCACTGGAATTAAAGCTGAGTGAGAGCTCTGATACAGGAGAATATTCCTGTAAAGTCTGGAATTCAACAGGCAGCTGTGTGAGCAGTGGAGTCCTGACTGCCAAAGGTCAGAGTTCAGACGTAAACGTCATCACATGTAGAAGCAGAGCTCTGGGATGTATCACAGCTTCAGCCCAACCCAGACTGATGCATGATCTTATTTCTCTGTGGGTTTTAGTTCCTCCCAGATTCACAGAGGAGCCTCAGACCCAGGCTGTCCTGCCAAACTCCACTGCCGTCTTCAGGAGTTCATTTGAAGGAACACCTCCGTTCACGGTCAAATGGTTCAGAGATGATGTGGAGCTGGTTGGCGGTCCATCGTATTCCATCCGACTGGAGGAACAGTCCTCCTCCGTCCACATTCACCATGTCTCTGCTCTGAATGCCGGTGTTTATTCATGTCGAGTTACAAACGAGGCAGGCCATGTTAAAGCTGCCGCTGAGCTGTCGGTGAAAGGTTGGACTTGTCTTTTTTGTCCAAAACCACTTCCACCTCCATCTTTTTTTATTTTCATAGCTGTTCATTTTTAGTTTCTTCATTTATCATCCCTTTTCTTTCCAGGACCATCCTCATCCTTCACTCATTCCTAAATGTTCATCTCTTTGCTGATGTCATTAACCTTCACTGTTTCTGACTTTGCAGAACCTCCTACTTTTATCCAGAAACTGCCTCCGACTACATTTGTGAAGCAGCGTGAAGCGCACCGCTTTGAATGTAAGGCCACCAGTTCACGCTCCCTGACAATGAGCTGGTACAAAAATGACCAAAAGATAACAGATGGAGGCAACTATAAGACAATGTTTGTGGATTCGACTGCGTACCTGCAGCTGAACACCACCACCTTCCAAGATAACGGCGTTTACACCTGTGAGGCTCACAATGATGCCGGCAGCATCAGCTGCAGCACCGTCCTCACAGTCCAAGGTCAGATACACCTCACCTCGTCCTGGTCCGTGGATGTAACCCAGCATGAACCAAAACCAATGAATCTGCATGGACTTGTTCAGTCCCACTCAGTCATTAATTCAATCTTATTAAGTCTTATTTTTGTCATGACAGCATGAGATGGAGTGAATGCTCTTTTTTAGACATATTTTTGGTATTTGACATTAAATAATCAATAGTATAAATAAACAATTGGGGCCTGGAACAGAAAGACATATCTATAGCCTTTAAATTCACAAAGTGACTATTTAATTTTTATTTATGTTTTAATTTTATCTTTTTTAATATCAAAATGAAAAGTTATGCAATTATTAATTTAATACATAACCAGAAAAAAACACATTTTTAATTTTCTTGTATTTATGTCAGAACAGTCTTCATATAAAGTCAAAAATGTATTTTCTGATTTTTTTTCATGTGTATGTATTTGCATTTCCTGTTTTCTTATTTTTTTCCTTAATGATTTGAGACATTGTGTTCATCATTTAATAATTTAGATCTGAAACTATGTTCAAACATTTATCCAATCGAGGTGCAAAGCAAATCATTCTGATTTTATTTAATGTGTAAAAATCTCTTAAATATGTGTTAATACGTGGTCAGTTTGCAGATTTAAAGTCTATGAATCTGTCTTTTTGCTTTGGTCCTTTCTGTTCTTCATTAGATTGTTTTCAGCTGGATTTTGTTGGAAGTTGTACAGAGAACTTTACTTTGGCCTTAAATGGCATTGATCACCTTCACTAACTCTTTTTTTTATCCTCATGGATTCTCTGTTAACGCCTCCTGATTGTATTTTGTAGAGTCTCCGTCCTTCACTAAAACTCCAGCTCCGGTTGAAGCTGCGATAGGTAAAGAGGCCAGTCTTCACTGGGAGATGTACGGCACGCCGCCGTTCCAGGTCAGTTATTACAAAGACAAACGGCCTCTGAAGGAGAGCAGGAAGTATAAGATGGTCAGTGAAGGCAACGCCACCACACTGCACATTATCAAACTGGAGCAAAGCGACGCTGGCGTTTACGAGTGCAGGGTTTCAAACTGTGTAGGCACTGAGTCCAGCCGTGGAACCGTTACTCTGAAAGGTCAGTACCTGAACCAGCGGAACATCCATCTGAAAATGTATTTTACTCACGTCTTCACTCACTCCTCACTCAGAACCTCCCACGTTTGTGAAGAAACTGTGTGATCAATCAGTCCGAGCCGGGCAGCAACTGACGCTGACGGCCACGGTCCGAGGCTCCGAGCCTCTGACAGTGTCCTGGATCCAGGACAAAGACCACGTCCTCAGGGATGGAGACAACAGGAGGGTCACGTTTGACAACAACGTGGCCACCCTGGTGGTTCCTAAAGCTGACGCCACCACAGCGGGTAAATACACCTGCCAGCTGAGGAACGACTCGGGACTGGTGGAGTCCGTCTCACAAGTGACCGTTCTAGGTTTGTAGAACCCAGACTCCAACACGGTTCCATCAGCGGGGTGTCTACAGGTCGGAAACCACAGTTTAATTAGGCTGTAAACATGGAGTCACATCTGAATTTAATCATTTAATTTCTTCCTTTTTGACCAAAATTCTCTATGTTAAAATGTCTGTAAAGCAAATGTGAATCTATGGCAAAAAATACTATTTAGTTTTTAATCATCTGAGCACTTTTACCCTAGTTTTAGTCAAAAAATAACATCAATAACATTTATAAATTAAATATACATTATTTAATCGTTAACATTTTTCTATTCAGTTTCACGTTTCAGTTTTGTTCTTTGTTTTTTGCAGAAAAAATGAAAGACTTTTCGCCTGAAAATAAAATTCAATGACCATAAAATTTTTTCTTTCATGCTGAAATGTATGGTTTGATTTTAACTTTTTATTATGTACGGAAACTAAATAAATAAATAAAATCATTAAAAAGCTGTAATAAAAAACACGGAACATGGTTGTATCAGAGCATCTGTTTTTGATAAACCACATTTGGTTATTTAGACCACGCATCAGTTTCTACATAGATATGATATATTTTAAGTTGGACTGTTGTCAGTAGTTTATAGATAACACTAAAATGTTTTATTCAAAAGTATTTGTTTCAAAACCCCTTTGTTCACATTTAGCTGCAGCTACAGATTTGTCAAAACAAATGAAAACTATAGAAATCATTTACCGAAAGGCTTAAATTTGACACCTGTGGACACCTGTAGGCGCCCTGTTCAGTCACGGTGGAGGGCTTGGTCTTTAACATCTTCCTCTAATTTTTAGAACCGGCTGCAATTGTGGATAGTCCAGAGTCTGTCAACGTGAAGTTAGGAGAGAACGTAGCTCTGGAGGTCAGAGTCTCTGGAAGTCCAGAGCTGAAAACCAAATGGTACAAAGATAACAAGGAGCTTTCTGTTGGAGCCAAGTATCAGATGTCCTTCACCAAGAAGGTGGCCGTCCTAAAGATCCGGTCCACAGACAAAACAGACGCTGGAGAATATAAGCTGGATGTGTCCAACAACGTTGGCACAGCTTCATGCAGAACCAAACTGTCTGTCTCAGGTTAGTTGTGTTGGTCACATCCTCTGAACCAGGTTTATGAGCAGGTCCATAGATGAGAAATACTCACATGACATGTTTTTTTTTTGACAATAGATAAGGTGATTCCTCCGAGTTTCATAAGGAAGCTGAGAGACACCCATCTGGTTGTGGGTAAACCTGGTGAGATGGAGTGTAAAGTAGCTGGTTCTGCTCCTTTAACAACCTCCTGGTTCCATAATGGACAGGAAATCAAGAGTGGACCAAACTGTGAAATCAGCTGCAGCGATAACAACTGCAGACTGAGTTTCCCCTCCATTGGCTTGTACGATTCTGGCAAATACACATGTAAGGCTGTGAATGCAGCCGGATCCAGTGAAACTAGTGCTTCAATGAGTGTTACAGGTCAGTAGAAGAGAATAAAAGTACAGAAGGATGTTTAAGAGGCTCCAAACTCAAAATAATCATCAACAAATCTTTTTTATCTGAACCAGAACCTCCATCTTTTGCGGAAACACCTGAGAAAATGGAAACGTTGCCCGGCAAAAATGTGTCTTTCACAGCTAAAGTGCGAGGCAGCGCTCCTCTGAAAGTGAAATGGTTCAGAGGAGCTAAAGAGATGCAGCATGGACGAGGCTGTGACATCTCCTTGAAGAACGACGTAGCCTCACTGATGCTTAAGGCGGTGGACAAATCCCATGCAGGAGAGTACACCTGCCAGGTCATCAACGAGGCTGGGAAGGAGAGCTGCCCCATTTACCTGTTTGTCAAAGGTGTGTTAGAACAATAACCCCTCTGTCTTTATCCATCACAGGAACAGTTTTTTTCGATAACTCATCTTGGAATTACCTTCCTCAGAACCGGTTCATTTCATCAAGAAGCTGAAGGATCTTTCCTCTGAGAAGGGTAAACCTCTGAGGCTCGAGGTCACATTTGGTGGAACTCCGTCAGTGAGTGTGACGTGGAAGAAGGACGGTAAACTCATCTGGGCTTCGTACCAGTACAATGTCATCAACACTGACACTTCCAGTATCCTGGAGGTTCTTAACGCTGACAGGATGGAAGCTGCTGGAAAATACTCTTGCGAAGTAGACAATGGAGTTGGAAGCGACAGATGTGAAGCGTATATCACACTTCTAGGTAAACATTCCATCATGTTCATGGTCATTCATACATTTAGTCTTTCATTCATTCATTTTTTCATCCACAACCCAACATCTGTTGTGTACTAAACCATCATCATCGCCATCTTTCACTTCAGAGCGGCCGTACTTTGTTGATAAGATGGAGGCGGTGGAGGTAACCCTGGGTGAGCCAGTTTCCCTGAAATGCCACGTCGCAGGAACTCCCGACATTGAAGTATCATGGTATAAAGCAGATGGAAAGCTGCGCAAGTCCAACACGTGCTCAATGGACTTCACAAAGGGTGTTGCCACTTTGAAACTGACTAAAACCACTAAGTTTGATCATGGCGAGTACTTCTGCAAAGCTGAGAACCGGGTCGGTTCATCCTCCACCAGCTGTAATGTGGTGGTGAAAGGTGATTTTACAGACTTTTACATTTTACAGAATGAAAGTTCAGCTAAGGATAGGAATTTTTCTTGAATTAGCTTCTCGATGTACCAGTAAGTAACACCAGGTTATGGGATCCTCTAGAGCCACCTTCCAAAACTTTCTTTCAAGACCCAAAATGGACTCTGGATCTGCGTTTACTGGGTCACAGTGGGCATCAAACACATGGCACTGCTGTGATATGTGAATTCCTTTTCCTAATTGAAATAGAAGCACATTCTTTTTTGTGGCTCTTTCTCTTCATGTTAAACTGGACTTTCTCTCTGGATCATACTGAAACAGACTTTACCAGTATACAGGTGTTTGACATGATCTTTATACCCGTAACTGATATTCCAGGTTTGGTGGAAGAACTCTCCATGTTTATTGATTCATGGCATTATTTGTATGTTAGTGTCCAGACTTTTGGGTCTTGAGCGAAGGAAGTTTAGGAGGTCCTGCTCTAGTAGTTACCCAGCTGAAAGATCAGGGATATTGTATTTCTGTGAGTAGGTACCTCTGGTCAAATAAGGCACCCTTGGAAAACTCATTTAGACTCCTGGTAGGTCTTGTATGGTGACATTTTACCACGTTAACATAGAACTGCATGGCATCATGACCACATTTCTAACATCACTGCTTCTCTCAGAACCTGTGCGCTTTATCAAGAAGCTGGACGACATGACTTTCTCAGTGGGTCAACCACTGAGACTCGCCTGCACTTACACTGGAAGCCAACGGGTCAACGTCACTTGGAAAAAAGACAACAAGCTGATCTGGGCTTCGTATCAGTATAACGTTAAAACCACCGACTCCACCTGCGTTCTGGAGGTCCTGAACAGCGACAGGCCTGAAGCAGCTGGAATGTATTCTTGTGAAATTTCCAACGGGGTTGGAAAAGACTTCTGCCAATGTCGTGTCAGCCTAGGTAAAGTCACAACCTTTAATACTACATCTGCTTTCCATTCTAAACTAAACTAACCTACAGTTCTACAGAGGATTGCTGCATGACCTCCATTCCTACCACTAGCATAACATAGTTTATGACATTTACAATTAACCTAACCCTTGCTTCTCTCAGAACCTCCACGCTTCATGAATAAGCTGGAAGACACTTATTTCCGACTCCGTGAACCTTTGACTCTCACGTGCACATACACCGGTAGCCAGAGAATGAACGTGACCTGGAAGAAGGATGACAAATTGATCTGGGCATCATACAAATACAACGTGAAAACCACCAATGACACCTGCACCTTAGAAGTCCTCAACAGTGACCGAGAGGAAGCCGTTGGAAAATACACATGTGAAATATCTAACAGTGCAGGACGCGACCTCTGCCATGCTAATGTCAAACTAGGTAACCACTAACCTCACCTTTCCATTACAGGGATCAACAACTTTAATATTTAACCTCATTTCATTGTGTAGCCTCTCAGTTAACATTGCTGTTTGCCTTTTCTAACACCATCACCGTTAAATTCTCAGAACCTGTTCGCTTTGTGAGAAAACTGAAAAACACCTACTATAAAATCGGACGCCCATTGTCACTGGAGGTCATGTTCACTGGCAGCCAGAGGATTTACGTCAGCTGGATGAAGGATGGAAAACCTATCTGGGCTTCGTACAAATACAACGTCAGAACCACCAACACCTCCAGCACCTTGGACGTCCTCAACAGCGACCGTCGAGAGGCCGTTGGCAAATACTCATGCGAGATTTCCAACTCTGAGGGCACTGATATCTGCCATGCTTTTGTTAAAATAGGTAACACCAACGCCACTAACAACCGCACCTCAGAGTTTAGCATCAGCCATGGTTCCACAACATCTGCAATTCTGATAAAAATAAGCAAATGATGTATTAAACCACATAAGACTGTAAATAAACAGTGGAAGAAACCTCTGTCATGTCACACATTATATGTTAAAGCTAAAACTCACCAAGTTAATGTTACGTTTCTGGAAATACCGACTAAAACTGACTCGTTAAACACTATCATTTAACATCAGAAACTTGATAAAAATAGAACAGTTAATAGTGTTAATAGTAATGTTGACTTCATGTAATATAATACAGTAATGGGCTGGTTAATGCAGTACTGAATTAATGCTCATTTATGTGAGTTCAAGTAACAGACGGTATTATAAGTAACAGTAAACTTGACGAAGTTAATTAATTAATGGATCAGGGTTTTGTAAATCTAATTAGACAAAGTAGATCAGTTATGTTTAAACTTAATGTCATGTTAGTAAATGTTGTACATGTAAATCACCTCTGACAGTTTTATTGAAGAAACAGTCTCGGATATTTATTAATATATTTATTAAACCACTTGATGAATGCATCTAAACATTTTTTTTTGATTCAGAATTGCTGGACTGATTTATGGAAACATGACTGTTTTTTTCCAAATGTAGTAAATGTAGCTGATTCTCAGACTCTGCCCACGCCACCCATGTGCTTGTTCTACGCTCTGCCCTGCCTCTAACATTCCCATTACCTCCCATAGAACCCGTTCGCTTCATTAAGAAGCTGGAAGACACTTGTTACCGACTGGGTGAACCGTTATCACTGTACTGCGCCTTCAGTGCCAGCCCCAGAGTCTATGTGAGCTGGAAGAAGGATGGAAAACCCATCTGGGCCTCGTACAAGTACAACGTTCGCACCACAGATGACTCCTGTGTTCTGGAGGTTCTGAACAGCGACCGACTTGAAGCAGCAGGAAAATACTGTTGCGAAATCTCTAACTCTGAAAACTCTGCCATGTGCTGCGCTCAGGTCCAACTAGGTAACACTAGAGCTTGAAAACATATGGAAGCAGTGGTGGAAGAAGTACTCAGCTCATTTTAAAATACTACAGTACAAGTACAAGTAGCGCATTTAAACCCCAAGAGTATTAACAGTTTAAATTAAAGCTTACTGTATAAAATGAAATGAACTAATCAAGTTAAGAATAAACCTGTTTATATAAATAAACCTATTTACTTGTTTAGCTGAAGATGCTTATATTTATCCTTTGAAATCCAATCTAATCTAATTCAATCAAATCTAATATAATCCAATCTATTATCATCCAAAATAATCCAATGTAGTCCAATATAATCTAATATATTCCAATTTAATCCAATACAGTCCAAAATTATCTAATATAATCCAATATATTCCAATTTAATATAATCCAGAATAATCTAATATAGTCTAATATAATTCAATCAAATGTAATATAATCCAATCTGATATCATCCAAAATAATCCAATATAGTCCAATATAATCTAATATATTCCATTATAATCTAATATAGTCCAAAATAATCTGATATAATCAGATACAAATACCCTACATATCACAGATTCATCTGCACATTAGTAGTTGAGTATAAAAATACTTTACATTAAAGTGATTGACACATCTAAAAAAGAAAACCAGGATATCATCACATTTGAGATGAAATACTTTTCCATAAAATTGACTGAGTTTAATCTGAAAATAGATGCACATTCAACTACTTTATAGTGAAACATTTAAAGTATAAACAACTATAACGATAAAACCCTAACTGTGGTACAAGAAAACACATCAGACAATCATTTTAAAAAAAATGGAACAAAGCAGTACAATAAAAGCTGAGTACGTACTGCAGTAATGTTTATACGAAACAAAGTAGAAGTGTAAATCTGTAGAAAATATAGATAGAAGTATGTGGAGTTAGTACTTGAAGAGTATTTCTTACATTCCACCACTGTTTATAACTGATCTGATTCCCTCTGTTTAGACTCAACCTTCACTAACTCTGTCAAACTAACAGCTGACATTTCACCTCTTTAGAACCTGTTCGCTTTGTGAAAACGCTGGAAGACATGACGTTCAGGGTCGGTCAGCCACTCAGGCTTCAGGTCACATTCACGGGCAGCAGGCACGTGCACGTGACCTGGACCAAGGACGGCAAACCCATCTGGGCGTCGTACAAATACAACGTCTACACCACAGAGAACTCCTGCATTCTGGAGGTTCGCAACAGCGACAGAGAGGAGGCTGCTGGGAAATACTCCTGTCAGATCTCCAATGCAACTAGCTCTGCCGTCTGTCAGGCTCATGTCCGCCTAGGTAACATCTTCTAACATCAATTAATAACCCACGTCAGGTCAGGGATCAGGACTAACGATGCTGTTGCTTCTCTCAGAACCGGTGAGATTTGTGAAAAAACTCGAGGATGCATCGTACAGTTTGGGCGATCGGCTGAGGCTCATGTGCACGTACAGTGGCAGTCAGCGCATCCATGTGTCCTGGACCAAGGATGGGAAACCCATCTGGGCATCGTACAAATACAATGTGAAGACGACTGATTCCTCCTGTGTTTTGGAGATCCTGAACAGTGACCGAGAGGAAGCGGCCGGAGTCTATTCATGTCAAATCTCTAACGCAGAAAGCTCTGACATCTGTGATGCTTATGTCGTTTGTAAAACCTCTAAGAAAGGTAGAAGCATCACATTCACCAAGATTTTGACAAATAAGTCACAGTTTCCTCCCAGAGAAGCTTCAGCTCCTTGTGCGTTGGTGAAGCCAAGGTTTTAAAGAGTCTAAAGAGATGCTTTTGCTCAAAGTCGCCTCAACCAAGCTTATACACCGCTGAAAGTCTTCCATCTTGGTTACTCCAGACTGTTGGTAATACCAGATGGAATTTGAATGAGTCACTGAAGTGATGTTGTTTTTACCCATGTTTAACCAGCCACTCAAACTTCACTCCGCTAAAATTCCTCTCATTGACCAGTGCTTGGTCTGTTGTTGGAACAGCTCTTGATTGGTCCATTTTTTGGTGCATAGATGTGGAGTCCATTGCTTTTGAACAAACGAATCATGAATCCTCTTGAACCTGGAATAATGAAAGAAGCATTGCTATCTTAAAGCGCCAACAGAAGGAAGACAAGCCACCTGGGAGGAGACTAGGACTCTAACCATATTTCACTATTAATTAATCCCATTGTTAATTTCATCTTTCTAACCAAAACCTCTGCTTACTTCCCATCACTTTGCTACTAACACCATCGCTGCTTCTCAGAGTCTCCTCGCTTCATCAGGAAGCTGGAAAACACTACGTTCTCAGTGGGCAAACCTCTAAATCTTAGAGTAGCATTCACTGGTCGTCAGAGAATGAGTGTGAGCTGGAGGAAAGACGGTCGGCCGATCTGGGCATCGTATCAATACAATGTGAAGACCACAGACTGCAGCTGTGTCCTGGACGTCCTCAACAGTGACAGAGAAGAGGCCAGAGGAAGATACACTTGCGAAATTTCCAATGCAGACGGCTCTGATATCTGCCATGCTTATGTCAGACTAGGTAACTAACCAGTAGAATAGCTGATTGTTCTCTCACAATTTACATTGTGCATGAATAAATAATTAATTGAAGTAACAAACATACGGGAGGAGTGTGACTACACGGTTTTCTGGTAGAAAGCCTTTTTGTGGTTAATAGAAGATGGTCAATTTTAACCAAAACCATAATCTTTTCCTAAACCTACACATGTATATGGGGCCATTTCTCTCCATCTGTCTGGTGGAGTTGAACAGTGGCAGTGGGTCCATTTCACTGTGTAAAGGATGATGGTGAATCTGCTGCTCAGGACCTTCAACCCTTCATCGCTCTTCTTCTGCCTCAGCTTCATAAAGTCTTTCCACTGTTGAGTTTTTCTGCTAAAGCCCTGCAGTCAAACTTCTCCACAAACATGTAACACTAGATCTTCACATAGCTTTTCTCTGATGGTAACTGTCCACACTTCAACGTAGAGTTAAAACACCCTCAGCAAAAGCACACTTGCTCAGTCAGTCAGTGCTTTGACTCATTTCAACATTGCTTCTCCCAGAACCGGTGCGATTCATAAAGAAACTGGAGGACGTGGCCCATGAGCTGTGTAAACCTCTGAGGCTGGAGTGCACCTACACCGGCAGCCAGAGAGTGCACGTTACCTGGAAGAAGGACGACAAGCTAATCTGGGCTTCGTACCAGTACAACGTCAAAACCACAGCATCGTCCTGTGTTCTGGAGGTCCTCAACAGTGACAGAGCTGCCTGTGCTGGGAAATACACTTGCGAAATTTCCAATGCAGAAGGAACTGACAGCTGTCATTGTCATGTTAACATAGGTAACGCCATAACTAACACGTTCTACCCATGTCATCCACATCCACCAGTGCTAACTTCACCTGTAGTCACCATGTCCTTGTGTTTGTCAGTACTGAGATACGTTGATCTGCAAGGTCCTGGATGTCGGTATGTTTAGCGTTGGCTGGTGTTTTTCTGGGTGGAAGGGGTTCTTGTCTCTCAGACCATGTTTTCATGTTTAGGTCAGATTGTTGGAGTATTTGGTAACATGGTTGACGTTCAGTATCTGTTGGCTTTTGTGTCCCAGCTCCATGTCGTCCAGTTGTGGCCCAGTGGCCTCGTCAGTGCCCTACATTTGGTTATTGATCCTCCTCCTTTTGTCCCATCATCCTCTGATTGTGTTCATTTCCTCCCTCAGACCGGAAAGTCCCTCCCAACTTCACCAAGAAGCCGTCAGAGTCCATGATGGATTCTGTGGGTAAGACAGTGAAGATGGAGGGCCGGGTCTCAGGTTCGCAGCCGCTCTCTGTCACCTGGTACAAGGACAACAACGAAATCTATGCCTCAGACAAATATGAGGTCAGCTTTAAGAACAACGTGGCCCTGCTGTGTGTCCGGGACTCCACCACCTCCGACAGTGGCTTCTACACCTGCGAGGCCTCCAACGACGCTGGCAGAGCCTCCTGTCAGGTGTCACTGAGCATCTCAGGTACAACCATGGCTACTGTTGGTAATCATTTCGATCACACATAAACCTCACAAGGAACATGTAAAAGTCCTGGAATATGAAAGAAAAGAAACAATTCAAACAAAGGAGAAACATGGGAATGGCATCAAACAGACTCAAAGAAGAAATAATTAATAAAGTACAGACAAAGGCTAAAGGTAGACTTGGGCTTGATACAGACACTGATACTCTAACAGACCTACAACACGTGACCAGAAGGTTTTAGATCACAGTTAAACCCTTTTAACATTAATCAGCTCTCTGATGTTTGGAAATGCAGCTCAGCTGAGTCAATGTGGATTGAAATGATCAGATACTGAAACATTGACATTTGAGGATGAACCTTCTGTGTTTGTTCAGAAACGGGTCAGGCTCCTCAGTTCGACGTCCCTCTGGCACCGGTGGCTGTCAATGAAGGTGACAAAGTGAACCTGAAATGTCATGTGATGGGCAGTCCTCCCTTGAGCATCCAGTGGATGAAGGACCGCCGGGAGCTCAAGTCCAGCGGAAACACCAGGATCACGTTTGTGTCCGGGACGGCTTGTCTGGAAATCAGCCATGCCTCCAAGAGTGATGCCGGTGACTATCTGTGCAAAGCCAGCAACAACACTGGAAGCAACTTCTGTAAAGCCAGAGTCACTGTCGCAGGTAACCAGTGTGGATGACCCGGATCAGGGTAAAACCAGGATGGATGGATGATCTGGATGAGGGTAAAACCACTGTGAATGACCTGGATCAGGGTAAAACAAGGGTGGATGGATGATCTGGATGAGGGTAAAACCAGTTTTTTTAACTTTACTTCCAAAGGTCCAGTTAGTTCTGCATGAAAAGCTGTTTTGAAAACATCCTGGTTTGGTTTAAATGTCAATAAAGTAAATATATCTTAGTCAAAGTAAGTCCTTGAGTCTTTAACTAAACTGAAGTAAACTACAGCAATAAAGACACAGATATGAGTCATGTCTGAAACCCTTAACTGTTGTCCTTGGGTGGTGGCTCTACATGTATAGATGATTTATTGATGTAATTGTCCTCCATGTTTTCTCTCCAGATAAAGGGGCTAAACCCGCTCCCACTGAAGCCGCTGCCCCAGTCGCTGCTGCTCCCGTGAAACGTCTTGACAACCTGTTCTTCATTGAGGAGCCGCAGAGCATCTCCGTCATAGAGAGTAAGTGGATGGTGAGATGTGACTGAGGTTCCTGAGTCCAGGGGTTTGACAGTTTTTGGTTCCTGTGGTTCTGTGTCTGTGCAGAGGGAACTGCCACCTTCATCGCCAAAGTGGGCGGAGACCCCATCCCCAGCGTCAAGTGGATGAAGGGCAAGTGGAGGCAGATCACCCAAGGCGGTCGTATCTCCATCGAACACAAAGGTCAGGATGCCAGGCTGGAGATCCGGGAGGTCACCAAGTCTGACTCGGGTCAGTACCGCTGCGTTGCCACCAACAAACATGGAGAGATCGAGTGCAGCACCGACATGGAGGTCCTGAAGAAGGAGGAGGCCGAAGGGTTCGGAGACATCAGAGCCAAACTCAAGAAGTACGTTCACCTAGATCAGAGACAATCACCTTCAGCTTCCACCCATTGATGTTTAGGAGTTGATGTTATAACCTGATTTACTTAGACTTACTTAGACTTATCCTCTTCACCTGTCCGGGAGCATAGGACCTCAGCGAAGTGTGTCCACTGCTTTCTTAACTCGCCTCATCCTGCAAGGTACTCCTCTGGCAGTTTGAAACCTTGTCATTGAGGTTTTCATAGTCACAGTAAGTTGGCTCTGCCTATGGGTGAGGCCCAAGGGCTTCACATGCACCTATTAGCCTCATGGATTGCTGATATATTCCACTTTACCCTGAGTTCAACCCTGCACCACAATCAAGCACACTAACCTGAGGGAAAGTGTGGGGACTGCTACATGATGTGAATCCCTAGGTAAAACTTCGCAGGAGCCTGACAGAACCCTGTAAATGCAGTGTGTTTAGGGTTAGGCTCAGGGTTATGGGGTTGGGGTTTACCTTAACTCTAACCCTAACCCCACAGGTGGTCTCGGTCCACCAGCTTTGGGTCATTCTGTCAGTGTGAGATCTTCTCATGCCTGTCATAGGTCATTTTATGTATAAATTATCTTCATTTAAAAACTTAAAACTACAAAAAAATCATAAAAAGGAGAAACTGGGCTCATGGGAAGAAGAGAAATAAAGAAAAGAAATGTTCATTCCTTCAGTGCATTTAAGTATTTTGGATCTTTTCAGGTTGGATTTGTTGTTTTAATTATGTGTAACAATAGTAACAGGAGAACAAACAAACGTGGAGTAGGAGAGACAGAATGTGTATGGTCCAAATGAATCTGACCAGGCTCAGTGGTTCCAGTGTTGAGGGTCAAACCACATTGGTCTAAACATAATTCCTCCTCTTTGATGTGGGTTTTTTTTATATCAGGACTCCATCCAAGCAGAAGAGTCCAAAGAAAGAAGACATCGACATCGTGGAGCTGCTCAGAGGTCATGACCCCAAAGACTACGAGAGGATTCTGAGGGAACACGATATCCATGACTACCGTGCGATCCTTCAGGCCATCGAGTTCCTGAAGAGGGAGAGGGAGATGGAGACGGGACGACCGGTGAGACGCCACAGAGGACGAACGGGTTCATAGTTACTGCTGTGGACATGACAGTCCACTGCGACACAGGTATTCATCCACCCATTCAATCTCATCTTGGCCTGTTTTCTTCTGCAGGAGGTGGAACATGGAGGTCGTGTTGAAGAGGAGGTCATGGCTCGGTTAATGCAGCAGATGGAGGCACGAGTTGGAGCAGAGGTAATGAACGAATACCACCACAACCACAAAACAATGACTTTGAACAGAGACATCTGAGTGTCTGAGTCTGTTGGACATTGAGTGATGGGACAGGTGTTTTGTCCTCAGCCCGTCTCTGTAATGGAGGACATCAGTGACCAGACAGTGACCGAAAACCAGACAGCCACATTCGAGTGTCAGATCAGCATCAACTACCCAGAGATAAGCCTGACCTGGTACAAAGGAACCCAGAAACTGGAGGCCGGAGACAGGTACGAGATCCACAGCGTCGGAGACCGACACTACTTGAAGGTCAAGAACTGCCAGAGCAAAGACCAGGGCAACTACCGTGTGGTGTGTGGACCTCATATCTCCAATGCCAAACTCACCGTGTCAGGTAAGAGTCTGACTAACACCCACCTTTAATGGTTCACCTTGAACCCAGTAAAGAGTCTAACACCCACCTTTAATGGTTCACCTTGAACCTAGTAAAGAGTTCGGCTAACATCCATCTTTAACGGTTCACCTTGAACCCAGTAAAGAGTCTAACACCCACCTTTAATGGTTCACCTTGAACCTAGTAAAGAGTTCGGCTA
>JAPQRP010000016.1:35592743-35708832 GCA_037367295.1 Apogon hyalosoma | reverse complement strand
AGATTCAAGAACTACCAAAGAAGGTTTCAGAAGAACCAATGAAGATTCAAGAAATACCACATAAGGCATCAGAAGAAACAAAGAAGATTCAAGAACTGCCAAAGAAGGTTTTAGAGAAACCAAAGAAGATTCAAGAAATATCAAAGAAAGTTTCAGAGGAACCAAAGACGATCCAAGAAATACCAAAGAAGGCATCAGAAGAAACAAATAAGTTTCAAGAAATACCAAAAGAGGTTTCAGTGGACTCAAGGAAGCCTCTAGAAATGAAAAGGGTCTCAGACGAACCAAAAGAGATGTTTAAAATACCAAAGAAGGTTTCAGTGAAACCAAAAATGGTTCTAGAAAAGCAGACAAAGGTTTCAGAGGGTATGGAGTCTCAAACAGAAATCATAGTACAAAAGAAACCTACAGCAAATAAAGAACTGAAGCAAAGTGATCATGTTGTTGATAGGTCCCAAGTTTGTCAAGAGGCTGAATCACTTCCACCTGAACAAGAGTTACCCAGAATTCTTCCCATAACAGCTCAGAGGGAAGAAGTAAAACCTTCTAAAAAGATGGATGTTCTAAGAGAAGACCTGACTTCATCCATGAAAACTTTAGAAATGCCTCTTAATGAAACTCTACCTTTAGAAAAAACAATATCTCTATATGAAGAAGTATCTCCTAAAAAAGAAATAGTGTCAGAACTTCCAACAAGTAGGGCAGAGTCACCTCCAGTTCTTCTTAAGGAGGACATTTCATCACTGAAGGCTGCTGTAACTCCCAAAAAACAACCACCCCCTGTAGTCATGGCATTAGAGAAACCTACCCTTATAGAAAGAGTTGTACATGAAGATACCCCACAAAAGAAACCTCCCCCCTCTGAAGAAGGAACTCTTCCAACCAAGAAGCCCTTCATCAAGTTGGATTCTTCTGAACAGAGAGAACCTGCACCTAAACCACAAAAAGAACATGACAAAAAAACCAAGGACTCAGAAGCTCTTCAGAAAGGTATTCTTTCATCCCAGAGCCTCTCAGGCTTGACATAAGATCAACCCCTCTTCAACATCAACATCTTCAATTTACTGTACTGACTCATCCTCAGCTGTGATCCTGAATCATACGTTTGTTGAATTTCACACTAACTTTCTCAGTGTTGCAGAAAGTTCTGTTCACATGCGTGAATATCAGTCTTTACCTCATTCATCATGTTCTAATGAGTCTGTCTTCATTGAACATCTTCTGCCATTGACTTGTTGACATTGACTGTCCTTATGTTTGTTCTTGTCGTTACTCGTTTGTGCTGTTTTACTTTTTTAAATCTAGTCTTATTTGACCACATTCTTTTCTTGGTCGTGATCTTGCCATCTTGTTCCTAAAGTGATTCCTCCAGAGGAGAAGAAACCATCAGCTCCTGTATCAAGGCCTGCTCCACCTCCTGCTCCTCCTGCAGGTAGTCATCTTCAGTAGTTCTTTGCTGGCGTGTCACATGTCAGACATTTTATGTTTATGTTCTTAAGTCTCACTGTCATCTTGTTTGTGACGTGAACTTGTCCTTTAACTTTTTGACCTCTGTTGTCTTGATCTTGACCATGGCATCTTGTATCCTTCAAGTGTCTCCTCCAGAGAAGATACCGTCTGTACCAACACCAAAGCCTGCACCTCCTCCTTCTCATCATGCAGAGAAGGTTGTTCCTCCTGCAGGTACTTTCTTCATCTGTGTTTTGGTTGTTGGTTGTCTAGAAGAACGTTTTTGTTCTTGTCAGATGTCATATTCTTTGTTGTCTTCATGCCCACAGTCTTTATTGGCCTTGTTGCAGTTCTGTCTGTGTCTAATTTGTTGCTTTCTTGGTCATGATCTTGGCATCTTGTATCTCAAAGTGTCTCCTCCAGAGGAGAGGAAACCATCTGTATCAGCACCAAAGCCTGCACCTCCTGCAGAAAAGGTGGCTCCTCCTGCAGGTACTTTCTTCATTTGTGTTTTTGACCTTTGTTGGTTGTTTTTTTTCCTCTCAGATGTTAATTTATTGTGTTTCACATCTTCAACCAAACAGTCTTTAACGGCATTGTTTCAGTGCAGTGTCTGTCTTGGTTGACCGTGTCGTTTTCTTGGTCATGATCTTGGCATCTTATATTTCAAAGTGTCTCGTCCAGAGGAGAAGAAACCATCTGTACCAACACCAAAGCCTTCTCCTGCTCCTGAAGCCAAGGTCCAGCCTCCTGCAGGTAGTTTGTACTTTGTGTTACTCTGCGTTTCACTGTCTACTGCTTGTCTGTTGTTTTATAAGAATGGTCTGTCAGAGGTGAAAGCCTCTACATTATCTGGTTCATTTGTATGTTTTCTTTTCTCTTCTCTTGACTCTCTTGACTGTCCTCCGTCATTTTAAATGTGTTGTCATTTTCCTTTCTTCTGTTCTCTTGGTCATTTGGTATCTTTATACCAAAGTGTCTCCTCCAGAGGCAAAGAAACCATCTCCCCCAACACCAAAGCCTCCAGGAGAAAAAGCTGTGCCATCTGCAGGTAGTTTATGTTTGTCCTCAATGTTTTCAGTCCCTCTTTGTCCTTTCTCAAAAGGATTTGTCAGACTTGCTTAACCTTGCCTGTTATGTTTAAGTATCTGTTGGTTCTTGCCGACTAGATCTTAATCGAGTTGAAATTCTTATAGCTCAAGTTGCTCCGATGGAAAAGAAACTATCTCCACCAGCCATGAAGGCTGAACCCTCTCCAGTGTCAGAGGGGTTCTACCCTCCTGAAGGTAACACTTGCTTTGTTGTTTCATTCATGTCCTCTTATGTTTGTCTATTCTTTATGTTTCAGCTTCAATCTTTGATTAATAAATGCATGTTCTGTTTATATCTGTAATGTCTTTATGTGGTTATAATTAGATGTATCTTACTACTATTATTATTCTATGTCTTACATAAACAGTCTTACATGCGCTTTCCTAAACCTCTTTTGTGTAAGTGGAGTCCATAAATACATGCGCTTCATGTCTACTTGTGGGCTAAACTTTCTCTCTTTGACGTCTTTGTAACACTGAGTTTATTGTTTGTTGTAATAATCTCTTTTATTTTAATTCTTCCAGACATGGAGCCAGTTTCCGCACCTGGACCAACTAAAGGTATAACAATATTAGTTTCATAATTCCCAGAAGCTTGAAAATTCACACAAAATACAAGAGTATTGTTTATTTGTGTTTGAGTCCATGTTGTAAAGTGTTTGATGAGATGTTGAGTTCCCTGTTTGTCTATTTGTGAAAACATATGTATTTATTGCCTCAACCACAGTGCCGCCTCTTAAGCAAAAAGGTAAAATTCCAGTTCAAGAGGTGAAAACACCTGAGTCAGCTAAACTCAAGAGTAAGGTCAGCAGAATACCCAAAGAGAAAGAGCCAGAACCAGAGGTCATTAAGCTGAAGAAAGTTCCAGTAAAACCGCCAGAACCTGAGAAAGACATTATAACTCATAAAGCTGAAGTGTCAAAGCACCACGTTGAAGAATTTATGGTTCATGGGCTTCACGACAGAGAAGATCGAGAGATAATTACACTCGGACGCACTGATCGAGTCTTCACCGTAGAGGAGGAGACATACAGTTTAGGAGAATTTGAAGAAGTGGAGCATGTTTCATTTGCACCAAAAACAGAAAAGGAGGGATGGACAAGAATGCCAAAACTGCAGAAAGAAGCAGAACCTGAGCATCCAAGTGTAGATAAGAAAAAAATAAATAAACTTCCAAAGGCCGACGAGCTGAAAGAATCAGTTAAACTGAAGCCATTTGAGAAATCTCCCAAATCAGAAGAAGAACCAGAAAAGATCAAGCTGAAAAAGGTACCAACCAAACCAAAGGAGCCTGAGAAGGAAGTCGTGACACATAAAGTTGAAATAACAAGACACTACGATACGGAACTGACAGTTCAGAAACTTCACGATAGAGACGATCGGGAGATCATCACTCTTGGAAGAACTGAACGAGTCTATGCAGCAACTGAGGAGGCTTTTGAAATGGGCCGAGTGGAAGAACATGAAGAGCCAGAGGTGGACGATGAAAAGGGTCGATGGATAAGAACTCCCAAAGCACCAAAAGACAAAGAGCCTGAGCCAGATTTAACAAAGAAGAAAATAAATAAATTACCAAAGGAGGAAGAAGAGCCAGAAATGGTAACTCTGAAACCCTTTGAAAAACCTCCAAAACCTGAAGAACCCAAGCCTCCAAAAGCTGAGAAAGATCATGAGGCAAAGGCAGGTACTGAGCGCACTCCATTGAGGAGAGGTGAGACTCCAAGAAGAGAAGTACCCACTGCTGCTCAAAAACACAAGAAAGATGATGTCACTGCCTTGACAAGTCCAGAGGAAACTCCTGAAGTCACCAAAGACCAGAGGGAAATGCCCCACAAGAAAAAGGTTGAACAAGTTCCCAAAGATGAGGAACCTACTCCTGCTGAGAAGGTGCAAGGAAAACTGAAAATCATCTCTACACCAGAGAAAGACAAGGAAGAGGTGGTGTTAAAGCCTTTCACAAAAGTCAGCAAACCAGAGGAAACTCCAGAAAAAGCAGCTGAAGAAGAGAAAAAGAAGCTGGTGGATACAAAAGTACACAGCCGAAGCCCGACAGAACTGAAGGAACAGGAGTTGAGGAAAGTTGGAAAGACTGTGACGCCTAAAAATGATGCAAAACCTGAGACAACGCCAGAAAAATCAGCTGTGGAAGAGAAAAAGAAGGTGGTGGAAACAAAGATGCCTGGCCAAAGTCCCAAAGATCTGAGGGAACAAGTGTTGAAGAAGACTGTGACACCTAAAAGAGACGAGAAACCACAGGAGAAAGAGGAGCCACTGAAGAAAGCAAGTCCACCAGGGAAGGTAGAAGGAATTCCACCAAAAGAGACTGAAAAGGATCGACCAGTGATTCCACAGAAAGAAGTACTATCCTTAAAGAAAGGCACTGATGTCAAAAAGACTCCTTCACCCAGAGTTGCAAAAGAACAGGTAGAACCCATGGAGCAGATCAAGAAAGTTGAGCTAAAAAAGACCCCATCACCTAAAGTTGACAAACCAAAGCCAAAGGAGCTGGATCAGATCCCTACTGAGAGGAAGCCAAGTGTTGAAAAAGTAAAAACACCAAAGGATTCCATCGAAACTGTTGGTCTTAAAAAGGTCCCAAAGAAACCATCCCCAGAGGAGGTTTTGCAACCAGGTATAGGTAGGATCCCGCTGGTGAAGGAGATCTCTCCTGGAGCAATTCAGATGCAAAAGGTCCCCACCCAGCTTGAGGAGGAGGTGTTTGAAGAGGAGGCTGAAGAAGTGGAAGGCGAGGAAGAGGAGGCATGGGGCTGGGAGCTGGTTCCTTCAGATGACTGGGAAGGTGAAGTGGTGGATGGAGCTGTGGAAACACCTTTACCTGGAGCCAAAAGAGGTGAGGTCGAGGCCAGTGAACTCCACAACTGACGACTGTGGAGGCCACTCATCCCATCCAAGACCATCCATCTAAGACGATTCATTTAATTCATCTAAGACCATTCATCTAATTAATTTAAGGTCATCCAAGACCATTCATCTAAGACCATCCATCTAATCTTCATAATCACCTGATCCATCCGTTCATCATCTAGTACCATTTCACTGGTTGTAACGTTCTTATGTTTTCCATCATATTTGTCCTTCAGTGTGTCGTCCAACCAGTCATTCAATGTTTGTTACGTCATTCAGTTTTCCATCGACACCATCTTTGATTATCTTCATTATTCATCTACATGTCCTTCCTTTTCATCCATGTTCTGGTGTGAGGTGGACAGAAACATGTTGGTTGCCAGCTGTGTTCACATGTTTTTTGTTTTCTTGAATATTCATGAAGATAGAGCTCTGAAAGGAGACTCATCTCATGAACTGATCTTGTTTCTTGTCCAGATGGAAAACCATCAGAGGAGCCACCCAAAGGCAGAGGCAGAGGATTTGGGGGTGAGAATAACTTTAACCTAAAATCTGAAACAGATTGAGACCAAAGCAGGTTTGTCTTGTCCTGAAACACGATTCATGTCAGCTTTTGTTGTGTGTGATGTTTTTGTTAATGACCAAAGCTGGAATTGAACGTCTGGATCGGATTTAACCAATTTTAGAGACATGTCCTCTTTCTTTGTTTGTTGTGTATGTGGGTTGTTGTCCTTGTTGGTTTCTCCTGTTAAAACTCTTAATGACACTAATGGTTTGTATACAAGCAGAACCTGACTCTGTGCTTCTCAACATCTTTAATCTTTAATACAGTTTGTTGTGCTGCTGAATATGGCTTTCACTCATTACATTATATAATACTGAAAATATTTTAGAGTAGAAATATTTTAGACTTTTAAGGGGTCTCTTGTGTTGGCATTTACAACTAATCAACATATGCAGCTTTTACATTGACCTAAAGGTTTAACACTCAACCTCAATACCTTAACATCCATAACATCCAAAGTGTGTTTGCAGTGAGTCAAAAGTTGATTGGTGTTTTACCGACTCATTCTTCATTTAGATACTTGCAGATCTCTGTTTTTGAGATACGTCCTCTTTCTTTGCTTGTTGTGTGTGGTTTTTCGTCCATGTTTGATCTTTCTGAAACCTCTAAGACCCTATTAAAGCTCATGAAGAGTGACTGTCATGTTGACAGAGTCTTACTATGTGTGAACCTCTAAAGCTTAAAACCAACCTTTAACATTGGTGTAAATGTCCATTGAATGTTGGTGAACGGTAGGTATGGGGTTTGACAGACATCTTAAAGTGATCTGATTCTACTTAATGAAACTAACTCTTTGAGTTTGTGTATTTGTTTTCAGCGAGACAGACACCGTCTCCTGGCGATGGGGGCCGGGGCCGCGGCCTCAAGCCCGGAGGAAAAGGCCCTTCACCACCAGAGGAGCCATTTGGAGGATTCAAACTTAAAGCTGTTCCTCTGAAGTTCATCAAGAAGCTTCAGGATATTGTGTTGACAGAGGCAGAGTCCATTGGTTCCTCTGCTGTTTTCGAGTGTGAGGTGTCACCGTCCACCGCCATTGCCTCATGGATGAAGGACGGCAGCAACCTGCGTGAAAGTCCTAAACATAAATTCACCTCTGACGGCAAAGATCGCAAACTGCACATTATTGATGTGCAGCTGTCGGATGCTGGTGAATATACATGTGTGGCCAAGAATGCTGGCAAGGAGATAAGCTGCACCGCCAAGCTCATCGTGGAAGGTAAATACTGAGAAAGATCAATGTTTAACACTGATATGTTCAACACTGATCCCTGTGTTCAATGAAAAATAAGCTGTTTTAGGTACAAAAACTACCAACACTCAGGTATTGTAATGATGCTCAGAACATTTTCAGATGTGGTGGTAGTTTCAGAAAAGTCCAGTGATTTTTAACACTTCTGTTTGCAGAGCTACCAGTGAAATGGGTGGCCGAACTGGAACCAGAGACAACATGTATGAAAGGTCAGCCCATGTACCTGACCTGTGAACTGAACAAAGAGAGAGACGTGGTCTGGAAACGCAATGGCGCCGTCATCAAGAAAAAGGCCGGAAAAGTGGCCATTAATGTCATTGGCTTGCAGCATGCTGTGACCATCCAAAATGCCACAGATGAGGATGCTGGTGCCTACACCTGCGAGGTAGAGGGGCAGGAGGATGTAAAGACCACCACCAATGTCAAAGTGATTGGTGAGTTGATACTCTTTTTATATTCTGCCACACTCTAGTGTCATCATACTATGTTTAGTGTTATTGTATTGATTCAATTGATTTGTGTTTATTGGCTCCCTGCTTATTAGGGCCTGGGCTGTGTTCATGTTAAAGGCCCAAGCGCTGCCCATGCAGTGGCCTGCGAAGGCCTATCATATCTGCTGTGTTTCTTTTTATTTTGATTTTTTTGTCAGTAGACATTCCTTTGCATGTTTTAGGGCCTGAACATGCGTGAAAAGACTGTTTTTTTTTTGGGGGGGGGACAAAATCATGAGTGGCAGCAAAACATTTGATATTTTATAGGTTTCATAAACAAACCTTCAAAAATGGCTTAGTAGCACCCCTAAAGAACATTCCTCCCGGCTACATTCACCAGTCGGAATGAAATCTGGTACACGTGTATCTCAGTGAGATCTACAAAAAAGTCAATGAGGCCGATGATGTCAGACTAACAGGAAGTTGGTAATTTTTAATTTAGGAAACATGGAATTGTGATAACTCAGCTGTTCTTTGTCTAATCTGCATCAGACTTAACGTGTAGAATTAGAGTCTCACCCTAAACAATGGGACATTATTGAAGTTGACATGTAGCGCTACCTACTGGCAACAGAAAAATATATTTGTGATGTAAACAACATGTGATTGGCATGGAATTTGCATACATTGTCCTATACATGATATCCAGTGATGTGGTGTGTACAATGTGACTGCTCTGTACCACCACATAGTGGACAGTGGAAGTCAGACCTAAGTTAGTATTGCTACATCCTCAGTTACGTTAGACCTCCAGACCCCATAGTCCCATTTTTGTGAAACCCCTTAACCATGACCTGCTTTGAGTTCCCTCATAACTGCTTACAGTTACTAGTTTCTGTTGTATTTCTTTTTGAACAGATGTTTTTTTTGGAATAGAGTAAATAAATGAAGCTGACACTGTGAGCTCAACCAGCAAGGATTATATTTTTTAAAGTAACTAAATCCTATTTTGACTTTTAAGTTATGTTACAAGTTTAGAACCAGGTTAGGATTCAGATTCAGGTTATAAAGAAGCCACTCTTGAAACCTTGGATTAAGTCTAAGTTAATTATGTTGGACCTAAACTTAGTGTAAAATGTGATTTTGTATTTTTGAAACATCTGCTTTTATGAGGATGGACTTAAAGGTCAAAGGTTAAGGAACAGACTCAGTTTATATAGTCTAAAACCATCAGGTTAATGACGTGGTTTTGCGTTTTATTTCAGAAATCATCAAGGACTGGCTGGTGAAGCCTCTGAGGGACCAGCATGTCAAACCCAAAGCCAAGGCCACCTTCAAATGTGAGCTGTTCAAAGACACCCCCAACTGGAAGTGGCTCAAAGGAGATGATGAACTGGCTCCATCAGACAAGGTGCAGATCACCAAAGACGGAAAGGACATGACACTGGCCATCAACAACTGCCAGCCTGACGACGTGGCTGAGTACACCATCGAGGTGGAGGACCGCCGGTACTCGGCCAAGCTGACTCTGGGAGGTGAGTGTAAGGTCCAGTAGATCCGAGGCTGGAGGTTGAGGAGGTGAAGCCAAGGCTGGAGGATGCTCAGGTGTGTTCTGAACATTACGTGGTGTCATTTCAGAGCGTGAGGCCGAGGTCCTGAAGCCTCTGAAGAGTCTGGAGGTAGTGGAGAAGGATGAAGCTAACTTTGACACTGAGATATCTGAGGATGATGTAGCTGGTGAATGGAAACTCCGAGGCCAGGTCCTGACCCGATCCCCGGTGAGTCTGACACCACACCAACAACAGTAAAAACCAGTAAAAAAACAGTAACAGCCTCTCCAAATGGCTTCTGTTTTTAACAACAATTTACCATCTGATCATAGCTCTAGTGAAAGAGTTGAAAAAGCTTTGTGGTCTTCAAGTTCTTACAGTTTTGGATAAGTATCAACAGCATCTTGTGATATTGGCAATAAAATAGTGAACCTTAAACCTAAACTGAGTGGATTGATTTTGGGACGTGTCCATAATTCATGTCCCAGTGATTAATACAGATTCCGTCCCATTTCTGTTCCAAGACACATTTCAGAGCTTTAACCTGTTCCTTCTCACCTACTTTGGGTTAATGTTATCCTGTTTACCAAGTTCCAAAACTCTAGTTTAGAACATTTACTGTTTTAGTTTGTGGATCAAATCCAACCTGAACTACATCCACTAGTCCCATTATCTTCATCACTATCCAGGTGATTCTGTCACTGATTGTGCTTAGTTGTTCATTAATACTGTAAACTAAACTCAGAGATTCAACTATGGAGAATTTAAACTTTATAACAAGGTCTATCTTGTTATATTAACATGTTAATATTGACTAAAATTTTACTGTAGAAACTTGAATGTATTTGATATTAAATGTGACTGGATCTGGTGGTAATGGAGGGGTTAAGAGTCAAAGATCATCTTATATTTAGAAGGTTTTCTACCAAATGGTGGAAATTTTCTTTAAGGTAAAGTTAATGAAGCCCACATTAAAAGAACTGAAATCCTATGTTCTGTCCTTAGTGGTTTTAGGTCCCCTGGACTGGTTTAGTTCTCATCTAGGAGACTGCATCGGTTCTGGTAAAGGACAGTTCAGTGGATGAACAAAATGGGTTCAGTTGAACTTTTACCTGGACAAATGAGAACTGACACATACATCGATGTTGTGTTTTAAGTAAAAGTGTGACCGTGATCTGAGCCCAATAATTTCTTCTTTTCCAGACATGTGACATTAAAACTGATGGCAAGAAGCGTTTCCTGACCCTGAAAAATGTGCAGTTGGATCAGGCC
Organism: Apogon hyalosoma; assembly: GCA_037367295.1. Taxonomy (NCBI): domain Eukaryota; kingdom Metazoa; phylum Chordata; class Actinopteri; order Kurtiformes; family Apogonidae; genus Apogon; species Apogon hyalosoma. The sequence goes on along the minus strand of JAPQRP010000016.1, from coordinate 35,698,360 downwards.
GGTGAAGTGTCCTATCAGGCTCTGAACGCTGTCACTAGCGCCATGCTCACCGTTAAAGGTACAGTACACCTGGTATATCTGTGGATCTGTCTGTGTGAGTGGGTGTGTCCGCGTGTGTGGGTGTGAACGCCAACGGACCATTGAGGTGTGGACGGTAAGGCTGAATAACCCCCCCATTCTAATCGCACCTCCCAGAGATCCCAATGGGCTTTGTTGAGCAGCTGAAGGACATTTCAGTGCCTGAAAAGAAACAGGCCAAGTTTGAATGCACCGTCACCAAGGACGTGTCAAAGGTCATGTGGTTCAGGGGGGTGGAGGTCATAACCCCTGGCCCCAAATATGAGATAATTGACGATGGAAAGAAACACATGCTGATCATGAACAGCTGTGAGTTTGATGATGAGGGTCAGTACACCATTGAGGTGCTGGGTCAAAGGTCAACGGCTCAGCTCACAGTGGAAGGTAAGTGACCCCGAGTGGGGCTGGGAACTGAACTTTACTGCCGAACTGCTTACATGCTGTAAAATGCTGCAAATATGTCATCATGTGGTAATACATTTTAACAGCTGTACTGACGTCTGTGTCTTATATCTGAACATTATCCAACTTTAACTCCAGTAACGACGTCTGTTCATGTTTTATGACACTGAGGGAATTTATAATGATTTAGTCCTCTATGCATTTACACAATATTCTTAAACTAAAGAACTGGTTTTGAATAGAATAGAATAGAATAGAATAGAATAGAATAGAATAGAATAGAATAGAATAGAATAGAATAGAATAGAATAGCCTTTATTGTCATTGTGCTACTCCGGTCAGTGCAACAATATGAATAACACACCAATACTTCAGAAAATAAAAATAGAACAAATATAAAATTAAGAAAAGACAAGAAAATAGAATATAAAATTTTACAAAAGTAAAATAAGAATAGAACTAAAAGTACAATACAACAAAAATAGACATAAAATATGAACTGACACAATATTTACAATATTAACAGTATGTATATCTATGAAAGTCTATAAAAATAGTGCATTTATATTTGAATAAATATTGAATTGTTATTGTATGAACTTATTACACATAATATAAAATCACTGTGACTGCTGCAGTTGATGAATTCTTACAACATCTGTTCTTCTGTGTAAAGCTGGATGATGTCAGAATGAATCAAATAGGACATAAATAAGTAAACGAAAGTCAGTAAGACAAATTCAAATGAAGAACACAGGTAAGTTTTCATAGTGTTAATAGACACAGAAACACCACAGAAGAAGAACCAGCACATGTAGATGATTAATGGAGGTTCTGAGGTTCTGTGTGGATGATTGGTCAGAACGTTCCCAGCCCAGTTTGTGTCTGTGTTTCCTCTTCTTCTTCTTGAGCTTTAAAGTGACTGATGTATTTCAGGCATGAGGCTGAAGTTTGTGCAGTCTCTTCAGGACCAAACAGTCAAAGAAGGTAAAAATGCACGCTTTGAGCTGGAGCTGAGCCATGATGACGTACCTGTGGTTTGGTACCGGAATGAGGTCAAAGTGCACGTGAGCCGCAGCATTCTCACGTATGTGGAAGGAAAAAGACATACTCTAGAAATGAGGACGTTGAGTCTGGATGATACGTGTCAGATCAAGGCCGAGGCCAGGGGCATTTCCTCCATGGCCAAACTGACCGTCATAGGTAAAACCACGTCTGAGCTGTATTTGATTCTGTGTCTGTCAAGGACTCAAAGACCATGTCCATGCAGTCTATCTAAGTCTAAAACAGACCATGATGCATTAAAGTCATAGGAGCATGAGAACAGGCTCTGACTGAAGCTGTGGGTGTGTTTCAGAGGGTGACGCCGTGTTCGTGGTGAAGCTGCAGGACTACACTGCCACCGAGAAGGACCAGGTCACTCTGGACTGTGAACTCAGCAAAGACGTTCCCGTCGTCTGGTACCGAGACAACAAGGAGGTTGTGTCCTCCAAGACTGTGGTGATGAAGTCCGAGGCCACAAAGAGAACGTTGGTCCTGAAGAAGGTGGAGCAGAGCGACAAAGGACGCTATGTATGTGACTGTGGAACCGACAAGACAACCGCCATGCTCAACATCGAAGGTATGCTGAACACCAGGAACCATCTGGAAAATGATCCAGAACATGATCTGGAACATGATCCAGAACATGATCTGAATTACAGTGGTACCTTGACTTACGAGATGAATTTGTTCTGAGCTTGTAACTCAGGTTGCTCATATATCAAATCAGTTTTCCCCATCGAAATTAATTGAAATGCCATTAATCTGTTCCAGCCTCATAAGTCCACTTACGTGGAGATAATGTCCAGCAAGTCCAAAACTCTAGCCTATGAGTAACATGCTTTGAACCTATGTGTAACTTATTGAATTTATCTCCAACTCATATTGACATATGTAGACATATGTAGATGTGTTCTGGAGGACCTCCAGACACAAAGTGTTTCAGCACCTCCCCACTGGACAGCGACAGCAGGAGATAATACCGTAATACTTAATATCACCCTCATCTACACATTTAAACTCCATTTAAAAAACTCACCAACTAAAATAAAATAAATGTAAATTAAATACTCATTATTAATGTTCCAAAGCCACAGGGAGCCTCAGCAGAAGGATGAAAGAGTCACATGTGTCTCCAGAGCCCGGTAGGATATATAAAAATGGGGTTGACAGGAGGAACCTGACAGTACTCCTCAAGATGCCGTGGTGAGCAGAGGAATGGACGATCCACCACTAGAATACATACTAGTCCTACAACATCAGTCAGTTTATTTGATACCACAACTAGTGGCGGCATATCTGAAGCTCACTTGTAACGTGGATTTTGACTCACAAGTCAAAGCAAAAAAATCAAACCAAGCTCGTAACTCGGAAAACTCATAAATGGGTAAACTCGTAAGTCAAGGTACCAGTGTTGACCCAAGTCAGATCAGAGTTAACCTTCACAAACAATACACTGTCTGACAAACTTTGAAATGAATGAAAAACATCACGTCTCTTTAATGGTTTAAAAGACTTAAAAAGACTCTAAGATCAGGTTATAAATGATTGTTATAATTGTATATTTTCTCTTGATCATGTTCAGTCAGGTCAGAAAGATATGAATTCAGCTTCATCTGTTGTTTATTTGTTCTTTTTTTCAGCCCGTGACATCAAGGTGGTTCGACCCATTTATGGTGTGGAGCTGTTCGATGGAGAGACAGCTCGTTTCGAAGTGGAGATCTCTGCAGACGACATCCATGGACAATGGAGACTGAACGGGGATGTCCTCAGTCCGTCCTCTGTGAGTCTCACACCTTTAACCCTAACCCTTAACCCTCCTGAGTTATACTGATCATGCGATTGATGGATGTTGACTGTGTGTCTTCTGTCGTCAGGACGTGGACATCATCGAGGAAGGACCCAAACACACTCTGATTCTCTACAACTGCAGAGTTCCCATGACTGGAGAGGTGTCGTACAGCGCTGCCAACGCCAAGTGTTCAGCCAACCTTAAAGTCAAAGGTCAGTTTGTGAATCCACTGAGTCCAGTTCAGGTTGGAAAAGAAGTTTGGGTTTTTTTGATGTTAAACTTTGACTTTTAGTTAGTTTAACATCAGTTTAGTTTAGTTTAACAAACCATCAAACTTTCACAACGTTCTTCTCCTTCTCTTTCCTCCATCTTCCTCTTCCTTTCTTCTGTGTTGTCAGAACTTCCTCTGAACTTCCTGAGTCCACTCTGTGACGTCCAGGTCTATGAGAAGGATGAGGCTCGTTTTGAGGTAGAGGTGTCAAGGGTACCCAAGACTTTCCGTTGGCTCAAAGGATCCCAGGAAGTAAAGACTGATGACAAGTATGAAACCCTGCAGGAAGGAAATATGTTCGTACTGAGGGTCAAATCTGCAGCATACGATGACGAGGCCAAGTACATGTTTGAGGCTGAGGACAAGAGGACGTCAGGAAAACTGGTCATCCAAGGTAAACCTGAGAAACAGATGCCTGGATCTGTTGTCAGGTATAACCCTAGTCATAACCTGATGTTGTGTGTTTGCATGGACAGGAATCCGCCTGGAGTTTGCCAAACCCATTAAAGACGTGACGGTGAAGGAGCGTGAGACGGCTGAGTTCAGCGTGGAACTGTCTCATGATAAGATCCCGGTGGTTTGGTACAAAAACGACGTGCGTCTCCATCCCAGTAAAGTCGTTCACATGTCGGATCATGGTAAAGTCCACACTCTGGCCTTTAAGGAGGTGACCATCGACGACACGTCCATGATCAAAGTTGAGGCGATGGACAAGGCAGTGACAGCCATGCTCACAGTCATCGGTAAGTTTGAGTCCAGTCTTGGTTTTCGTTGTCCTTAACAGATCAGATCTTTCCTTCAGACTCGTGGTTTGACTCTCTCTGTTCTTGTCAGAGGGTGACCTCTACTTCACCACCAAGCTGCAGAACTACACGGCGGTGGAGAAGGACGAGGTCAAGCTGGTCTGCGAACTCAGCAAAGCCGTTGCTGATGTCAAGTGGTTCAAAGACGGGAAGGAGATCACTCCTTCCAAAAACATTGCAATCAGCAGTGATGGCAAGAAACGCATCCTGATGGTGAGGAAGGCGGAGAAAGCCAACATCGGAGCTTACACCTGCGACTGTGGCTCTGACAAAACCACCGCCAACCTCAACATTGAAGGTACTGCCCACCGCCATCTGGACAATAACAAACACATACTCAACAAACAACAAGACAAACTGTTGAATATCTGTCGAGTGATTGAGCCTGGAAATAAAATCAGCAACAAAATGTGTTAATGGATGAATTCAAATGTGATGAACAAGTTCAGTAACAGCTGATACAGACAACAGATCAGCTGTAGATGATCCATGGTAATGTATGACATGTTTGTTTGTTTGTTTAGAGCGTGACATTAAGATGGTTCGACCGCTGTACAGTGTCGAGGTGACGGAGACAGAAACAGCCAAGTTTGAGACGGAGATTTCAGAGGAGGACGTCCACGGAAACTGGAAACTGAAAGGAGAAGCTCTGCATCAGTCTGCGGTGAGTCCAGAACATGGATCCATAATGACTGTACAACACCACAACAACCACAAAAAATACCACAACAACCATAGAAAACACCACAACAACCATAGAAAGCCCCACGACAACCACAAAAACACCACAACAACCATAGAAAGCACCACGACAACCAGAAAATGCATCAGAACAACGAGAAAAAACACCAGAACGACCAGAAAATACTACAACCAGAAAAAAACACCACAACCAGAAAAAACATCATAACAACCAGAAAAAAAACATCACAACAACCAGAAAAAAACACTACATTTGATTGTTGTGTGTCTGGTTTTGTTTCAGGATGTGGAGATTAAAGAAGAAGGGAAGCGTCACATGTTGATCCTCTACAACGTTCGGATGGACATGGCTGGTGGCGTCGACTTCTCTGCTGCTAACGCCAAATCCACAGCCCAGCTCAGGGTCAAAGGTCAGATCCAGTTCTTTTATATTTGGGCACTGTTCACCCCGTTTAGTTCAACTTTAATTCATTTACATCTTTAACTGGAGAGTCTGTTGTTTTTAAGTCTAAATTCACTTTCTTTAGCTCAGAACAAACTCCTGAGGTTTTTAGATAAAGAAGAAAAAAAAAAAAAAAACACCCCTTCAGGGTTCAGCCAATCAGATGCTGTGTTATTTTAGCTTCAGTCTTTATCTGAAGTGAAGCTGCTCTGACTCCAGTAATACAACTCCTGCCCTGATGCGTGATAGTCTGAGTGTCCTCCCAGGACAATCTAAAACGCTCTTCTTCCTCTTCCTCTTCTTCTTCTTCTTCTTCTTCTTCTTCTTCTTCTTCTTCAGCTCGTTCCATTGGTCTGATGCGACCACTGAAGGATGTGACAGTAACAGCCGGAGAGACGGCGACGTTCGAGTGTGAGCTGTCATACGAAGGTATCGTTGTGGAGTGGTTCCTGGGAGGTCGCAAGATGGAGGCCAGCGACAGGGTGAGTCCACACCTTTAACCAAAGACTGCTTCAAGATAAATTTATTAATCACATCAAATTAAACTAAATAAACCAAACAATAACGAAACAAATAATTAACTTGTTAAAATGGTCTTTAAAAGTTTTAAATCAGACTCTTACTTCAAAGAGGATAATGTGATAAAGACTTGAAAGAAAATTAAATTTTTTAATTACATTTTAAAGAAAAACATTTTAAGAAGTTCAGTTCATTTTGTAAAAAAAAAAACAAAAAAAACTACAAAAATTCACAACAAAAGACAAATATTTTCTAAAAAGTTTCATACAATTTACAAAATTCATATTCACACCATCTAAAATATTCAGATGAAATGGCATTTATCCCTGAGCATTGACTCATCTGTATTCTGTCTGAGGTGTTAAAGTATGTGAAGTGTTGAAGCTGCAGAGTTAAAAATAACACAGAAGCTGATAAACTTATCTGAGTTAACTTTAACCACCACACTGTTGTCAGTGAATGCACCAGGACAACATCAACATCAGTGTCAAAATAAAATATTTTATTTGAAAGGAAACTTTATCAGTCAATCTTTTTTTTCCATTTCATTAATATTTATGGGTTTATAGATGTTTTCACAATTGACCAACAATAAAACATCCATCCATCCATCCATTTTCTACCATTTATCCGGGGCCGGGTCACGGAGGCAACAGTCTAAGCAGGGATGTCCAAACTTCCCTTCTCCCCAGACAACTCCTCTAGCTCTTCCGGGGGAACCCCAAGGTGTTTCCAGGCCAGCTGAGAGACATAGTCTCTCCAGCGTGTCCTAGGTCTTCCCCAAGGCCTCTTCCCAGCGGGAACACCTCCCCAGGGAGGCCTCCAGGAGGCATCCAAAACAGATGCCTGAGCCACCTCAGCTGGCCCCTCTCGATGTGGAGGAGCAGCAGCTGTACTCCAAGCTCCTCCCTGGTGACTGAGCTCCTCACCCTATCCCTAAGGGTGCGCGAAGCCACCCTACGGAGGAAACTCATTTCGGCCGCTTGTAGTTGTAAAACAACTCACTAAAAAATCCACTTTAATTATCAGACAAATTAGAAACTGTTCCATTCAAAAAACTCAAAGTAAGACTAAAACTGTAGAAAAACTAATTTATCCGATTAAAACTGAATCCAAGTAAAAACACCACCATTGTGTCAAGGAGGTTCTGAACTCCGTGTTTATTGGCCTGTGATTGCACTTCCAGGTGAAGACCCGGGTGGCGGGACGAGTCCACGCTCTGACCATCAGAGATGTGAAGCTTTCGGAGGCTGGAGACGTCAAACTGGCCGCCAAAGACTTCCAGACCCAGGCTCAGCTCATCGTCAGAGGTGAGACCTTCCAGTGCAGTAGGTCCTGAAGGCATTACTTCTGGTTGGATGTTCTAACACACAAGAATCAAACATACGGCCTGTGGGCCAAAACTGGCCACCAAAGAGTCTGATCCTTCCCATGAAATGAAAAATTACACTGAAGATATCAACCATCAGTGATGTTAAACTGGTTTGAGTTAATTATTTATCAGTTATTCTGTTATTATTTGACTTTAGATCATGTTGGTCTGAATATGGAACCTAAAACCAGTTTGAGGCGTATGTTCAAACAGGACATGTGCTTATTTCTGCCTCAGAGCCAGCAGTGGAGTTCACCAAACCTCTGGAGGACCAGACGGTGGAGGAAGAAGCCACCGCGACACTAGAGTGTGAAGTGTCCAGAGAGAGCGCTGAGGTTCGCTGGTTCCGAGAGGGACAGGAGATTCGCAAGACCAAGAAGTATGACCTGATGGTCGATGGACGCAAGAGGGCACTGGTGATCCACGACTGCACTCCAGACGACGCCAAGATGTACACGTGTGATGCCAAGGAGTTCAAAACCTCCTGCTTCCTGGAGGTCACGCGTAAGTACACAGAATGACTGTTTATGGTTGTTGTGGTGAACGTGTCCAAATGGTGACAGTGGTGTGTTCTTGTCTGCAGCTCCTCACGTGGAGTTCAGCAAACCTCTGCATGACGTGGAGGTCAAAGAGAAAGAATCTGCCAAGTTTGAATGTGAAGTGTCCCGTGAATCCGCAAAGGTAAAACCACCTCCTCCTTTAACCTTTAACTTTAAACCTTTAACTCAGATGAATGTAGACTCACGCCGATGTCTGGATGTGCAGGTTCGCTGGTTCAAAGACGGAAGCGAGATCAGAAAAGGAAAGAAGTACGAGATCATCGCCAAGGGAGTCCAGAGGATCCTCATCGTCCATAAGTCGGTGTTTGACGATGAGGCTGAGTACGAATGTGACGCCAGGACCTCCAAGACTTCCGGCATGCTGACGGTCATTGGTGAGCAGCACTGAAAAGACACATTCACTTTCTATGTTTCTGCTGGTTCCTGTGAAGCAGTAAATGGTAGAACCATGAGATGTGAAGTTCCATGGATAAAAAAACTGCTCGTGGTAAAACTCAGGCTCTAAATCAGAAGTTATCTGTTCAAACATTGTAAAACTGTCAGGATACATATTGTTGCTCAGGAAATGTTGTATTTACACACATTTCTTATTTAAAATTGTCATGAATAAGTTGAGTTGAACACCTGGTGTTTTCCTGCAGAGGAGGCAGCCCGGTTCACCAAGAATCTATCCAACGTGGAGGGAACAGAGACTGACAGTGTCAAGATGATCTGCGAGGTGTCCAAGGCCAGCGCTGAGGTCACATGGTACCGTGGAGATGAGGAGCTGCCAGAAGGTGGTCGCTATGAGCAGGTGATGGACGGACGCAAGAGGATCCTGATCATCCAGGACCTGAGGATGGAGGACGCTGGAGAGTACAACTGCAGACTGAGTCCAGCCATCAGGACGTCAGCCACGCTCAGACTCAACGGTAAGAAATAACGAACCAACAGGAAACCAGCAAAAAAAACACCCCATCAGACACTTTAGAGACTGAACATCTCAAAAAGATTGATTAAAGAACATAATTTCATAAATAAAATAATTTTGGACTTAAATGTTAGAAAATGGTAACTTAACTGTACAATTCATGAATAAAGTGATGACTGAGCTGCTGCTGCAGGAAGTGAAGGACGTCCTTCTTAATCTTAATCTTCATCATGTTGGTAGAGCTGGCAGCCGAGTTCATCGCCCGACCTCAGAACCAGGAGGTGGTGGAAGGAGAGAAGGCAGAGTTTGCCTGCTCCGTCTCCAAGGAAACCTATGAGGTGAGATGGTTCAGAGGTGATAAGGAGGTTCAAGCCGGGGACAAATACACCGTCATCAGTGAAGGGAAGAGGAGAGCTCTGATTGTGAAAAACTGCGACCTGAAGGACGAGGGAGGCTACGTTGCCCACATCGGCAGTGTCAAAGCCTCTGCTGATCTGTATGTGATTGGTAAGTCCCAGTTCATCTGAGTCCGGGTTGGGTTTGGAACAGAGCCAGAGCCCTCATTTTAAATGGCTTCTGTACTTTCAGAAAAACTGAGGATTATAACGCCAATTAAAGACACGGAGGTGAAAGAGGGAAGTGAGATCATGTTCAACTGTGAGACAAACTCAGAGGGAGCAAAGGCCAAGTGGTTGAAGAACGAGGAAACCATTTTCGAGAGCAGCAAGTACATGATGGCTCAGCGCGACAACGTGTTCTCTCTGAGGATCCGAGATGCCCAGAAGGCTGATGAGGCCAGCTACACCATCAACCTGACCAATCAGAGAGGAGAACAGGCCAAGTGCACTGCTAGAGCTAAAGTCGCAGGTAAACCATCTGCATTTAACACAGTCATGCTGAACTACTGATCCAAATATTTCAGCTTTAGTCAGGTGAGTGACTTTTCTTTGTTTTTCTTCTCAGAGGAGAAGCTGAAGTTCCTTGAGCCCATTGAGGATGTGGAGACTCAGGAGAAGAAGACCATCAGCTTCATCTGTAAGGTGAACCGGCCCGAGGTGACGGTCCGCTGGATGAAGGCCGGTCAGGAACTGACACTCAGCAAACGCATCGTGTACCGGCCCGACGGACTCAAACACACTTTGACCATCAAGGACTGCGTCATGGACGATGAGGGCGAGTACACGGCGGTTGTGGGCGACGACAAGTGCTCGGCCGAGCTGATCATCAGCGAAGCTCCGACTGACTTCATGGCTCAGCTCAAAGACCAGACCATCACTGAATTCGAGGATGCTGAGTTCACTTGTAAACTGTCCAAAGAGAAGGCAGTCGTCAAGTGGTACAAGAATGGACGTGAGATCAAAGAAGGACCAAGGTAACAACCACGCTCAGATAAAACACTTTCATACAGAGATACTGTTAGGAATATCTAAATGTCTTGTGTTTGTGCAGATATCACATGGAGAAGGATGGCAAGACGTGCACACTGATCATCAAGGTGTGCAGACCTGATGATGAATGTGAATACGCCTGTGGAGTGGATGAGAGGAGGACCAGGGCAAGACTCTTTGTTGAAGGTAACATCTGAACACATCTCAGATCTCACATTGTATGTAGCAGATAGGACCTGAAATTAGCCATGGATTCTAGTCCTGGTTTTAATGTGGATCAGACCTTCAGACTATTTTGGTCAGATCATTACACCTGATGGAATTAAACCGGTCCATTAGTACAGCTTGTGCATCATGTTATGGAACAATATTTATTTATAAATTAGTGAAAAATTGTGGATGTGACGAGTGAAAACATCTCAATTTTACTTGTGTGTAAACATCAGTCAAAAATATGTCAATGACTCATGAAACATTTGTTTTATATTTTGATGTTAAACAGTTGCAGTGATAAAGCCAGAGTGTTAAACATAAACCTTTCATTCAGTAAAGAAAAAGGTTTTTGTCCGATAAAATAGATCTAATGAATATATGAATTACACTGAGACCAGAGACGATGACCTGAAAGTCTGGATTAGATCCAATCCACTGTTTCTATGAAAAACACCATAGACAGAGGGTTCACCTGATCCAGATGAAAGTTTCAGAAGAACTAGAATCAGATTGTTTGGTCTGAGGTTGGTACTTCCTGATGGCTAACTGACATAATGTGGTTCTTATCCTGCAGAGACCCCGGTAGAGATCGTCAGACCGCCAAAGGATATGTTTGAGCCTCCAGGTTCCGACATTATGTTCGAGGTGGAGCTCAACAAGGACCGAGTGGAAGTGAAATGGATGAGGAACAACATGATCATCGTCCAGGGAGACAAGTACCAGATGATCAGTGAAGGCAAAGTCCACAGACTGCAGGTCTGTGAGATCCGGCCTCGGGATCAGGGAGAGTACAGGATCGTAGCCAAAGACAAGGACGCCCGAGCCAAACTGGAGCTGGCAGGTAAACAGACCCACTGCTGAACCAGTGTCACTCTGAGGGTAAATGACCCTGGTGAACGCAGGCAGGTGGATTTATTCTTTACTCTGTAAACAGCTGATTAAACTGTCTGATCTGTTTGCAGCGGTTCCAAAGATTAAAACCACTGATCAGAACCTGGTGACTGATGCCGGTAAACCATTCGTCATGGCCGTGCCATACGATGCCTACCCTCGTGCAGATGCCGAGTGGTTCTTTGAGGCCACCAGTCTGCCCGTCCAGAACATCGACACCTCTGCCGACAAGACCGAGTACCGGCTGAAGAGCCCCAGCAAAGAGGACCAGGGCCGGTACCGGGTGGTCATCAAGAACAAGCATGGCCAGGGCGAGGCTTTCATTAACCTGGACGTGATCGGTGAGTCTGGATTCTGAGGCAGGCTATGTTTGGATTGTGAGTGACAGCTGCATTTACTCTGAGTGTTATGTTTTCAGATGTCCCTGGACCCGTGAAGAACCTGAGAGTGATTGATACCGCTGACGGTGAGGTCAGTTTGGCCTGGGAGGAGCCGGAGAGTGATGGTGGAAGTAAAATTACTGCATATGTGGTGGAGAGACGTGATGTGAAGCGTAAGACGTGGTCAGTGGCAACGGATCGTGCTGATGCTCCAGAGTACTGCGTCAGCGGCCTCCAAAAAGACTCCATGTACCTGTTCAGAGTCTGTGCCCGGAACCGGGTTGGCAGTGGACCTTCTGTTGCAACTGAGGATGCAGTTCAGGCCAAGAACAAGTTTGGTAAGGAAACATCTACACATGAAACTCCAAAGTCTAGCTAAAACTCTATAAACATTTATTCTTGGAGTAGAAGGACTCTACCCACCAATAAAACGTCTTCTTTCACAGACGTTCCTGATGCTCCTGAGAATGTTGCAGTCGGCGTGGTGAACAGGTTTGGTGCAACCATCTCCTGGGAGCCTCCAAAGTTTGATGGTGGCTCTGAAATCACAGCCTATGTCATCGAGCTCCGTGACAGGACGTCAGTAAAGTGGGAGGCAGCCATGATCTGTGGCGCCAATGACCGCTCTGCAACACTGAATGATGTGGTGGAAAACAAGGAATACATCTTTAGAGTGAGAGCTGAAAATAAGGCCGGCGTTGGCAGACCGAGCGCTGCCACCAAGCCTGTCAAGATCATGGACCCTATTGGTGAGTTGAACCAGGAACCAGGGGTCCGTGATACCGATTCAGTTTAGAATGTTGAAGAAGAAAGATGAGGTTCATGCACAGACACTGATCATTAATGTTCAACTCAATACAAATCATATTTACATGGCACCAAATCACAACAAACAATCACCTAAAGACAGTTAAAACCTGACATGTGTAACTAAGTCAAATAGAATCTTTATTGATCTTATAAATAAAAACCCTAAAGTGACTCCTGCCTTTATTTTGTTGTGGAAGCAGATTGTGAATGTTGTGTGTTTTGTGTCTACAGAGAAACCAAGTCCACCTCTGAACCTGCACTTTAGTGACCAGACCACCTCCGCTGTCACGCTGACATGGGAGACGCCAATGAGCAATGGAGGCAGCATGATCACTGGATACATTATTGAGAAGTGTGATGACGGAGTTTATAACTGGCTCCGCTGCAACGCTAGACTGTGTCCAGACCTCAGCTACCGGGTAAGGGTTTCATTTCATTCCCCTGCTCATTTACTTTTGGCCATGGACTGATTTCATGTGTTTTCTGTAGATATCTGGTCTCAAGCCTCGTCAGAAGTATTTCTACAGAGTTCGTGCTGAAAATGCAGCTGGTATTTCTGACCCTTCTGATCAAATCGGACCTCTCCTCGCTGACGACTCTCACGGTACAAATGACAGAATCCCAGTGGAGTTTGAGTGATCTAGTGCCAGTGTCTCCAGATGAAGTGGTTTTATTTCCTGTTCTTCCACAGTTGGTCCGACCTTGGACCTGAGCGCCTTCAGGAATGGCCTGGAGGTGATCGTCCCTCAGCCGCTCACCATCAGAGTCCCCATCACCGGGTACCCGACCCCCGCCGCCAAGTGGACCTTCGGAGAGAAGGAGCTGAGCCCGTCAGATGAACGTGTCTCCATGGTGACGAAGTCCACATTCACAGAGCTGACAGTGTCTCCGAGTGTCCGACCGGACAAAGGAACGTATGGTCTGACTCTGGAAAACGATGTGTCCTCAGTGTCTGGAGAGATTGAGGTCAACGTCATCGGTAACTACATTTATATGCAAATACTCAAATTCCACTGATTAATATATGTATGAAAACACACCTGATGTTTAGGAAAAATCAAAATACATAGTAAAATTTAAATGTTATTTTCTTACATTTCATAATGTGAACTAGTTAATTATTACATCCTCTAAACAGTAAGTCTGCTGGTTCAAGAGTAAAAGTGTATTTATCAAGTACAAACTGCTGCATTTAGGTCAGCTGGGAATTATAACAACTCTCATATTATTAAAACCATTCTGATTAAAAATAAAACTTTTTGTCATAGTTATTTTCCCAAGATATCATATATTTACTTTTTTTAAAAATGTATTTAGCTGTTTTTAACCAGGTTGGTCCCATTGAGATGGGTGATCTCTTTTTACAAGGGAGACCTGGACAAGACTGCAGTGATACAGTCCCATCATTACACTTTTACAGTAATAAAAGCATTTGCAAACATAGAAAAAAATTCATATACAATCAATTGAAACATTTACAGACAAACACAAACAGTCATGATTCCAGAGTTTTAACACTCTCTTTAAAATTTGTCAAAGGAATCAGTGTTTGTAGATGAAGCTCAGACTGAAGCTTGTTCCAGGTATCAGGAGCTGAAAACCTAAAAGATTTTTTTTCCTAATTCAGTCCTTATCTTTGGATCAAACCATTTCAAAGTGTTCATTGAGCAGAGATTGTAACATCCATGATTCCAGGTTAACAGTGAACATAAATAAGGAAATCTCCAAAAATTGCTTTGTAAATTAAATATAATGATCAAATTTTAGTAACAATACTATAATCATAATTTTTCTCCTTAATTTTCCCAGCATGCCCCAGTGCTCCTAAGGACTTCAAGGTGGCTGAAGTGACCCGACACCATGTCCACCTGATGTGGGAGGCTCCTGAACATGATGGAGGAAGTCCAGTCACCCACTACCAGATAGAGAAGAGAGAAGTGTCACGCAAGACCTGGGCTAAGGTAGACCTGGACTCCAGAAGAGAATCCATGAAGTCAAACACATTTCAGTGTTTAATATCTCTTGATTGTGTTTCTTTATTTCCAGGTGGCTACAGGAGTCCTGGATCTTGAACACACCGTCACTGATGTAATTGAAGGTAAAGAGTATCTGTTCAGCGTCACCGCCTGCAACAAATGTGGACCAGGAGAACCAGCGTACATCGATGAACCCGTCAATGTGTCGTCTCCTGCCAGTGAGTATTTGTCCTGTCAGTGTGTAATTAATCAACTCACAGAAGATTCATGTCATACTTGTGTTCCTCTTCAGCTGTACCCGATCCTCCTGAAAACCTGAAGTGGCGTGACAAGACCGGCAAGACCATCTTCCTCTCCTGGGAACCTCCAAAGTATGATGGTGGTGCTCCACTCAAAGGATACGTTGTGGACAAATGTCAGCGTGGAACCGACAAGTGGGAGCCCTGTGGAGACCCAATCCCTGAGCTGAAGTACAAATTCACTACCATGTGAATTTACTCCTGATTGTCCTGTTTGTATTAATGACATTTTTGTGTAACTTGAGTTTTGGTTCAGGTTCCAGGTGACCGGCCTGACTGAGGGCCAGTGGTACGCCTACAGAGTCAGAGCATTCAACAAACTGGGAGCCAGTCGACCCTGCAGGGCCACTGATGAGATTCAGGCTGTGGATGCTAAAGGTAAGATTCCATTCCATAAGGTGGCGTTGTGGTGTCAGAAGGACTCAAAATACAACCGAGATGACCTCTCTGACTATCCATCGATGCACAGAGCCTCCAGAGATCCAGCTGGATGTGAAGCTCCTCGCTGGCCTGACCGCTCGGGCTGGAACCAAGATCGAACTTCCCGCCGATGTGACAGGAAAACCAGACCCCCGGGTCAAGTGGACCAAAGCAGACCTGGTCCTGAGGCCCGATGACCGCATCACCATCGACACCCAGCCTGGACATTCCAAACTGTCCATCAACAACACGACCAGAGGCGACACAGCCACATACATCATCGAGGCCGTCAACACCTGTGGACGAGCCACGGCCACCATCGATGTCAACATCCTCGGTATAGAACCTGGCCCAGAAGCAAACTGGAACACCAAAATAAAAAATGTGTTTCTCTAGGTTTGTTTTTTTTGTTGTTGTCTACAAACATGTGTTTTGTCCTATCCAGATAAACCAGGTCCTCCAGCGGCCTTCGACATCTCTGAGATCACCAACGAGTCATGCTTCTTGGCTTGGAATCCTCCACGGGACGATGGCGGCTCCGTTATCACAAACTATATCGTGGAGAGTCGTATGACAGACAAGGAGGAGTGGGTGAAGCTGTCAGCAACCATCAAACACACCACGTTTAAGGCCTGCAAGCTGACTGCCATGAAGGAGTACATCTTCAGGGTCAGTGCTGAGAATCAGTACGGCATTGGAGAACCTGCAGAGCATGTACCCATCATCGCCAAATACTCATTCGGTAAGCCGTATTACAGCAGACTAAACAGGTTTAATCGCAGTAAAAATAAATAAAATGCTTATATTTTTTTATTTTTGTTTGATTAATCACCAAAATGAAGAACAAAGTGTTGTCCCATTCTTCACATTCTTATTGGTGTTTTTGTAGATCCTCCTGGTCCTCCTACCAGAGTCACCCCCTCGGACATTGCTAAGGACGCTGTGACGCTGACCTGGTTTGAACCAGATGAGGATGGAGGAAGCCCCATCACCGGATACTGGATTGAGAAGTTTGACCCTGAGAGTGACAAGTGGATCCGTTGCAACAAGCTACCAATCAAAGACACAACCTTCAGGTAGGGATCACCTGACAAACAAAGGGTTTAGATGTTGACATGGAGATGCAGCACATTTACATCTGGTTGTTTAATGTTCTTCAGGGTGAAGGGACTCCCAACCAAGAAGAAGTACCGCTTCCGTGTTCTGGCTGAGAATCTGGCTGGACCTGGAAAACCAAGTACAGAGACAGATCCAGTCCTCATCAAAGATCCCATTGGTACGAAACACACACTCACCTGGCAGAGCGTTGACCTTCAATCAACAGTTTATGAGGACACTTTAAACCGTATTCTTTCTCCATAATTGAGGTTGTTGGTCAGTACATTCAAGTTTCAATCTGTTCCTCAGATCCTCCTTGGGCGCCTGGCAAACCTGTAGTCAGGGAGGTCGGTAAGACCATGGTGGTGCTGGCCTGGACTAGACCAGAGCACGATGGTGGATCCAAGATCGAGGGCTATATCATTGAGTTCCAGAAGCCTGGAACCGAGGAGTGGATCCGGATTGCAGAGGATGTTCCACAGACCGAGCACCAGCTACAGGGTCTGAAAGAGAAAGAGGAGTACATCTTCAGAGTCAAGGCCGTCAACAAGGCCGGAGAGAGTGAACCCAGTGAACCCAGCGATCCAGTGGTCTGCAAGGAGAGACTCTGTAAGCCACCATGAACCCTCAGTCACACATCAGACTTCTGGTTTATTTGAGCATATATGAACGTAATATACATTAACATTTACATGTATCACTCTGTATTGTAAACATCAAATATAAACACAGAGTTTGACACAGTCTCAGTCTGTGGATGTTTGGAGTTAAATCCCTGATCCCTCGGTTTTCGGTTGGACAGACCCTCCAGAGGCTCCTCAGTGGCTCGAAGTGGCCAACATCACAAAGATCAATGCTGACTTGAAGTGGCAAGCTCCAAGCAGCGATGGAGGTTCACCCATCACCAACTACGTGGTGGAGAAGAGGGACGTGAGGCGGAAGGCCTGGCAGACGGTCGACACCACCGTCAAAGAGCTGAAGTACACGGTGACGCCGCTGAACGAGGGATCCCTGTACGTGTTCCGAGTCGCTGCTGAGAATGCCGTGGGAATGGGTGAATTCTGCGAGCTGGAGGATGCTGTGCTTGCCAAAGACACATTCAGTGAGTTCACTACATACACAGTTTCATTACAGTGTCTTTGTAGATACTGTTCCATCATAAGGGACAAGCCCTAAGAATTTTTCAAGAATATCATATTTGTCTTGTTTTTTCAGCAACTCCTGGACCTCCATATGCCCTGACAGTGGTGGAGGTAACCAAGAGACATGTGGATCTGAAATGGGAACCTCCCCAGAACACCGGAGGTCGACCAATCACCAAGTAAGACTCAACCAAATGAACGGATATGTGTTTGATCTGGTTTCTGTCTGATACAAAACATCTGTGATGTTCAATATCCATGTGTGTTTTTCTCTTCAGGTATGTGATTGAGAAGAAGGAGAAGCTGGGAACTCGCTGGTTGAAGTGTTGTAAGACTCCAGACAGACAGCCTCAGTTCAAGGTGACTGACGTAGATGAGGGTTCGGAGGTCCAGTTCCAGGTCCGAGCTGAGAATGAGGCAGGAGTCGGAGATCCAAGCGAGCCCACCGTGTGCCTGACCATCGAGGATGCAACAAGTACGGAAACACACACTGTGATAAGAATATAGACCAGACAGCGTTTACAGACATAAGTTATTATTATTATTCACTTCTTACAGAGTGACTGTAGCATGTGACAGGGAAACATCACTCTTACAACAAAATGCACAGACAGATCTATGAACAGCCATTTTAAAACCTGTTCCAGATGTAAACAGATGTGTTTCATGTGTCTTCAGGTGCGCCATCTCCCCCTCTGGAAGTGAAGATTCCAGACGCCAGCAGAGAACACATCAATGTAACCTGGAAGCCTCCAGCTAAGGATGGTGGCTGCCCCATCACCGGGTACCATGTGGAGGTGGCTGAGGCCAGGCCTGAGCTGAAGTGGCTCCGGGTCAACGCCAGACCCGTCAAGGAGCTGCAGTTCAGGATCGACGACGGAATCAAACCCGAAAAGAAGTATGTCATCAGGGTTCGCGCCATCAACGCTATTGGTGTCAGCGATCCATCAGAGATCTCCGACAAAGTGTTCACCAAGGACCCCGACTGTGAGCAAATGCGTACAAAACACCATTTAGATTAAAAGAAACATGAGGAATACAGTGATTCAACAAAATGAAACATTAATTCAACACAAAGACACAACAATTCAATACAAATAAATGCAACACCATTTTTTTTAATCACACATTTACCACTTTTATGTCAGAATGTCTGTAATTTCTCAGAAATGTTTGAGTTTATCGTTAGTTTTATTTTATGTATATTTATCATTTCTGAATTTACTGGTAATAAAAGTAATTATTGTAATAGTTGTCATCTTCTGTTGTAAACCCTGACCCTGTTCTCTCTTGACCCTGTCTTTGTTCCAGGCGGTCCCACCATGGATCTGGAGGCCCAGGATGTGGTCGTGGTTGAAGGTGAAAAGCTGCACCTGAACGTCCCATACAGAGCCATCCCGACACCCAAGATGGTTTGGCAGAAGGACACAGTAGAGTGCAAATCTGACGACCGCCTGTCCATGACAGTGGAGATGAACAGTGCTCACCTGGAGTTGCTGCGCTGCACGCGGGCTGACAGCGGCGCCTACGCCATCACTCTGGAAAACAACCTGGGAACGGCCACCGGGACGGTCAACGTCAAAGTAATCGGTACAGCAACGCTCACCAGACAGAAAACGGGGTTTAGGTTTAATTCAATGGCAACATATATACCTCAAACATAAACCATCACTCATATTCTTACTGTACAGTACAGCGCCATTGTTTCTCATTTCTAATATTCTTCTTCCCTCCTAAATACTGCAGGACTTCCGGGTCAGTGCAAAGACATCAGCTCCAGCGATGTCACTAAGAACTCGTGTAAGATCAGCTGGGAGGCTCCGGAGGACGACGGTGGCACTCCCATTGTCAGCTACACACTGGAGCGCCGTGAGGCCTCCAAGAAGACTTACATGCCCGTCATGTCGGCTGAGAACGTCCTGACCTTCACTGTCAAAGACCTGTATATCAACTGCGAGTACTATTTCAGAGTGAAGGCCGTCAACAAGGTTGGAGCTGGAGAATATCTGGAGCTACGAAACCCCGTCATTACGGAGGAAATCAAACGTAAGAATGGGGTGAAGGGAATAAACACAACAGACGACAGAAATGAAATTAAAAAATAGTGTAATTTGATACATCAGAAAGTTTCATATTCAAACTTTCCTTCTTATTCATTACCTAATTGAGATACAATTAAATTTAGAACAAAGTCACAATTTTATTTCTCCCAAGAACATAAAAATATTTGCACAATTTAAGTGACTGTTGGTGCTGTTTTCTTGAAACTAAGCAAGATGTATAGAAATTACACATTTGCATTCATTCAGTCCATACATTAACATCCTGTTGGTTTGATCTCTGCAGAGAAACCAGATCCTCCAATCCAGGTGGAGGCCTATGACCCTACCTCCAAGTCCATCACAGTGAGCTGGAAGGCTCCGGACTACGATGGCGGCTGTCCCATCCAGGGCTACATTGTGGAGAAGATCGAGAAGGATGGTGACCGCTATGAGCGTGTCACACCCAGCCTCATCCCTGGGTTCTCCTTTGTGGTCACTGGCCTGAAGGAGGACATGGAGTACCAGTTCAGGGTCCGAGCGGAGAACGCCGCTGGGGTCAGCGAACCGTCCCGCAGCTCACAGCCCATGAAGGCTGCAGACCCTGTTGGTACGAAAACAATTTACTTTATTTAGACTTAAAACAGACACAAACAAAAATGAGAGTAAATCTGTTCTTCCCGTACATGCAGCCTTGTATTTTACAAGGATTTAAGGTGGTTTAACTTGGACTTGCTTTGTTCATATTATGTTGTTTTTTGTGGTTTAATATAGTTTTTGTTTTGTTCTCATTATTTTGTGCATTGAAATCTCAGTGACTCATATGTTTTTTCATTTCCAGAAAAACCAAAGGTGACGCTCCACGCACGTGTACAGTCTGGTGTGTGTATTAAGAAAGGAGAGGAGATCCGCATTGATGCCTACATCTCTGGCTCACCGTATCCCAAAGTGTCCTGGCTCAGGAATGATGAGGATGTGACCAAAGAGCCGACAAAGAAGGTGGTCCCTGTGGTGAAGAAGAAAACTAAGGCAAAAGTGAGTTCATCCTCAGATACCATGTATTCTGTGTACAATGTTTGTTCTTCAGATTCTTTTGGGAGATCATCATGGTACCTTGTCTTTGTGCAGGTTCCAGAACCAGAACCAGAGTATACGTCTCCAATGAGGGAGCGTCTCGGTTTGGATCAGACCAAGAGAGGTCAGTCTGCGTTGATGATCCGCGACGCTGTCAGAGCCGATCATGGAAACTTCACCATCCAAGTGGAAAACATTCACGGAGTTGCCACTGCCACCTGCATCGTCAATGTCCTTGGTAAAAGAGAGCTTCATTTTACAGCCTTAATCTCCTGGAGAGTTTATTGCAATTGTACAACTTTACAACTTAATGTCTAACCCTCAAACTGTCTCATGTCTTAGACAAACCTGGTCCTCCAATTAACTTCACGTTTGATGAGATCCGGAATACATCTGTGGTCTGTAACTGGGAGCCTCCAGAGGATGACGGTGGTAGCGAGATCCTCAACTACATCCTGGAGAAGAAGGACAATAAGAATGACGAGATCGGCTGGATAACCGTCACCTCCACACTGAAGGGAACCAGCTGCCCAGTCACCAAACTCATTGAAGGAAAGGAGTACATCTTCAGAGTCACTGCTGAGAACAAGTCAGGCTGTGGACATCCCTGCATCTCTGAGCCGCTGGTTGCCAAGAACCAGTTTGGTACGTGACACCAGGATATAGACGCATCTGTCATGTCAAGCTCTTCTCTCTCAGGATACTTAGATGTTTAAATGTTTGTGATTTTTTTAAATGTAGTTTTAGATCAGATTTAGATTAGTTGTGATGTTTTTCTGGTAGTTGTGTGAAGAACAACATAAAGGTAAAATAAAATTAAGTTTTTCTCTGCACCCCCAGATCCTCCTGATGCTCCCAATGCCCCCCGTGTCCATGAGGTGACAGCAAGCTCTGCCCGCATCTCCTGGCATGAGCCGAAAGACAATGGCAGCCCCATCCTGGGCTACTGGATTGAAAGGAAGGAGGTGAACAGCAAACATTGGACCCGAGTAAACCGAGCCCTCCTCAGCTCTCTGGAGGTGAAGGTCACTGGCCTTATGGAGGGACTCACTTATATCTTCAGAGTGTGTGCCGAAAACCTGGCTGGACCGGGACCGTTTAGCGAGCCCTCGGACCGCATCCTCACCATGGACGCCATCAGTAAGTCCAGCCCTCATTCAAACATATATATTTTTGGTAGGAAATGGATTAAAAGGTTAAGTTTGCGATGGATGCAGGAAGTGTAGTTCCTCAAACTACAGGTGTAGGTGTTGTCACTTTTTGAACACTTTAACACAGTATCATAAACATTAATCACCTCCATTCCAAACCCCCAGTGCCTCCTGGACCTCCCACTCCATGGATTGTGGACACTGGGAAGGACTCTGTGATTGTGGCCTGGAAGCCTCCGCTGTATAATGGAGGAGGAGACATCCTGGGATACCATTTAGAGAAGGTACCGTCACGTTTACTGCTGTATTGTGCCTTGGAGGCAAAGGCTAATGTCATCTTTTTTCCATTGTTCTAGTACTTCATGTGTTTCTGTGAGTTTACACTTTGGTTCCTGGTTTAGGTTGTGGTTGGAGAGAAGGACTGGTCCCGCAGCACAGAGTTCAGATGTAAAGAACTCACCTACACTGTGACCGGTCTGACTGAAGGAGCCGACTATTACATCCGTGTCATTGCTGTCAATGATGCCGGACCTGGAGCTCCAGGTGTGACTGAACCTGTGACCGTCAAAGAGCCTGAAGGTGAGGACTGTTTTATCATAGGCAGCATGTGCACAACATTTGATCAGTGAATGATATTTATTTGTTTGTATTTGCCACAGAATCTCCCGCCGTCAACTTTGATGAATCTGTGAAGAACGGTGTCATGATTAAGGCTGGTGAGTCTCTGAGGCTTCCTGCTGTGGTGACTGGACGACCACAGCCTGAGATCAAATGGGCTAAAGATGAGGCTGAAATCGACAAGGAGAGAATGATCATAGAGACAGAGGGAAAACACAGCACTCTGTTCATCAAGACAGCCGTGAGGGCGGACCACGGAAAGTACCAGATCACCGGCACCAACAGCAGTGGAACCAAGACTGCTGAAACCAAAGTGGACATCATGGGTCAGTGTCAAACTAAAGATCAATTAGAGGGTTTTGGTGGTGTCAGGTCACGATCACACAAATCAATAAGAAAGTCAAAGCACATCATTCACAGTGTAGAAATGTGCATTTAGTTTCTATCACAGTGTTTTTATGAGCTGATGTATCTTGGGGCCTGTGATTGTGCAGACGTCCCTGGACCAGTGGTGGATCTAAAGACAGTGATGGTGACCAAGAAGAACATCACCCTGACTTGGTCTGACCCCCTGGATAATGGCGGCAGCGATATCATCGGCTATGAGGTCCTGAGGAAAGACGCCAAGATGAAGCTGTTCAGGCAGCCCATCGAGACTGCATCCTGCAAGTGCGACATTCAGGGCCTGTTGGCCGGAGAGGAGTACGACATCAGGGTGTTTGCCAGGAACAAGTACGGTGACGGAGTTCCATCTGACTTGGGACCAATCTTGGCCGAGGATCCCAAAGGTAGACCCCAGAAATACTGATCTTCATCAGGTCTACAATATAACCAGTTTCCACCTGTTTTCAGCACTTTGTGTTCATATAATGGTACATGTCACAATGGATCAGTAAAGTAAACGATCTTCTTGTTCTTCTTCAGGTACTCCTTCTGCACCTGAGAAGCTGCACTACACCAACAGAAGCAAGAGCACCATCACTCTGGCTTGGCAGCCACCCCGCTCTGATGGAGGCAGCCCCATCATGGGATACTATGTGGAGAAGATGAGATCTGATAGCACCGAATTTGAAGTGGCCAACCGCAAGATGTTCCCTGAGTGTTGTGGCACTGTGGAGAACCTGTCAGAGAACCAGGAGTACCAGTTCAGAGTGAAAGCTGTGAATGAAGTTGGGGATGGAGATCCATCAAAGCCCATCACTGCCATAATCCAGGACGATGAAAGTATGACATTTGCATTCCTTCCAATTCTCAGATAGGTTTTAGTTTAGTGTGGCTCAACTGACTCAACCTGTTTTCATCTGCAGTTGCTCCAGTTATTACCATCCTCAAGTTCTTCAAGAGTAATGCCATCATTGTGAAGAAGGGAGCAGCCATTGACATCCCAGCTGAGGTGAAGGGACTTCCTCTTCCAACGCTGCAGTGGAT
Source organism: Apogon hyalosoma (assembly GCA_037367295.1). Classification (NCBI taxonomy): domain Eukaryota; kingdom Metazoa; phylum Chordata; class Actinopteri; order Kurtiformes; family Apogonidae; genus Apogon; species Apogon hyalosoma. The sequence goes on along the minus strand of JAPQRP010000016.1, from coordinate 35,674,541 downwards.
GAAGGACAATGTGGTGTTAGAGCAGCCGGATGGAGAGAAGATGACAATGGAGATTGAGGAGGTGAGGGACTGAGCATGTTGTATCTGTAGATGTTTACAGAGCATCATATTCAACCTAGCAAGTAACTTAGGTATGGATTATTTATTGGTTTATAGATGAAACTATCCTCAGTCAGGTGTGTTCTCTTCTCCTCAGGTGGATCGGACGACTATGAAAACTAAGATTGCCATACCAGAAACCATCAGGCAGGACAAGGGCAACTACAAATTAGTGGCTGAAAACTGCCATGGAAAAACTCAGCACACCATCCGTGTGGAGATCCTTGGTAAGAGCAGATCCTCATCAGTGATCATGATGTAGTGAAAGTGTCAGAAAATGAAGAGAAAGGATAACACGAAACTAAAATGGTGCGTCTCCTTCAGATCGCCCTCTGCCTCCAAGGAACATTGTAGTCTCAGACATCAAAGCAGACTCGTGCTACCTGACCTGGGACGCTCCCGAGGACAATGGAGGCAGTGAAATCACTAACTACATAGTGCAGCGGCGAGATGCCAGCAAGAAGAAGTCAGACTTCGAGGTGCTGACCATCAACTTGATCGACAGAAGATATGGGGTGAGTGTATTGAACAAGGATAAGTCCTGCTGATGTCTGTCAGATGTCTGTGTCTCAGTTAGAAATGAAATGGACTAACTGGTTGTCATGGGAAAAAAAGTTAATATTGAGGAGATTTTGTTTTGATTTACACACGAAGTCCATGTTTTTTCCTCTTTTGGATCTTCAGATTCACTGTGGAGAAAAAGACCCGTCTTTTTTGCTGGGTTTTTGTCAACATGCTTAAACAAATCATGGCCACAAATGAATCAAAAGTGGATGAAAATGTGGCAAAACAGATTAATCCAATTTTTTTTTTAAATAACTAAAACACTGCCTTCACACATATTTTTTTTCAGCACATGTCTACTGTGAGGTTCTACAAAACCATATCAAACTGATAACATAAATGTCTTCATTCCTCATTGTCCTCAGGTCTACAGAATGGATTTGAATGGTGCCTTCCAGTTCAGGATCAAAGCAGAGAACAAGTACGGCGTAAGTGATGGCTGTGACTCCGAGAAGGTCCAGCTCAGAGATCCATTTGGTCTCCCTGGACCACCTCGCAACCCCAAGATCATTGCAGCGACGGCCACCACCATGACACTGACCTGGGATGCACCTCTGGACAACGGTGGCTCTACCATCCAGGGCTACTGGTTGGAGAAGAGGGAGCGTGGCGCCGTGTACTGGGGCCGTGTCAACCGAGCCCCAGTGACCAAACCGGCCGTGAGGGGTCTGCAGTACACTGTCCTGAAGCTCATCGAGGGCACAGAGTACCAGTTCAGAGTGGCGGCCAGCAATGCTGCTGGAGTAGGACCGCCAAGTGAGGCCACTGAGTGCCGCTTCGCTGCCGACCCCTGCAGTGAGTGGAAACTTTAGACCAGTGGTTTTTAGGTTTGGCTTTTAACAGTTAAATGAAATAGGAGACTATGTTTAATGGATAATGTATTTCTCTGAATTGAAACATTTATTTCCATATATAATATGATGTCTGGTTTTTCATCAGACCCTCCCAGCCCACCTACCTTCCTCGAGGTTAAAGACAAAACGAAGAACAGCGTGACACTCACCTGGGTGCCACCAGAGAAAGATGGTGGCAACCCAGTGAAAGGTTACATAATTGAAGTTCACGAGGAAGGCATGGCTGAGTGGAAGAGGGTGAACCCTGCAGATAAGCTCCATCCCACTACTGAGATCACTGTCCCAGATCTGAGGGAGGGCAAGAAGTGCAGGTTCAGGGTCTACGCTGTGAACGCAGCCGGAAACTCAGAGCCCGCCAGGACGGCTGATGTAATGGTCCAGGATGTCCTCAGTAAGAATCACGCAGTTTATCTGGAGGCCATTTGACCAATCAGAAAACAGACTCACTCAGATAATTGTTTTGTTTGTTCACAGTCGAGCCAGCTGTCTATCTGGGGGTGAGCGCTAACGACCTAATGAATTGTAGAGCCGGGACCCCCATCCGCATCCCGGTCACTATCCATGGACGACCCATCCCCAAAATCACCTGGCATTTCGATGGAACTGCTGAGACTGAGAAGAAGAATGAACTGCACATGCTGCCCATCGACTCAGAGGTGAGAACCAGGGTTCACGTCTAATCAGGGTCAGGGTTTACATCTAATCCAGCACCAAACTACACCAGTACATGATACAGGATATGGCTGTCAGACCTCAAGTCTAGGTGTGGGTGTGGAAATGTTTGGTTAAAATGGTTCAAAACCATTACAGAAGAAGTTCTTTTAACTTTGTTTTTCTTAAGTTTAAAATTTTCTTACCGTATTGGTAAAGAAGTCAGGTACCTTAGGTGCATACAGTAAATGACACCAATCTGTATCTGACTTCCTGTTGTTTCAGATCCAATCAACTGACACAACATCAGTCATCACCATCCCTGAGAGTAAACTGAGCCACAGTGGCCGATATATCCTGAATGCAGAGAGCCCCGCCGGACACAAGGTGGTCAAAGTCCGAGTCAATGTCCTCGGTATGTAAATGTTCACCTCAAAGTGTGACTGAGATGAAAATTAAACAGTTTAATCAGCTGCGTCAGTCTTGGTGCTGATGTTTTTTATACTCCATCATCAGAAAGTTGGATGATGTACATCATATGATGTAAAATGTTTGATTTAGACTTAAAATGAGTCTTAAATTTGGCAAAAAGATTTAATGTGTCCAGATGTTTTCATCTGTGTAGGCTTTAATTAAAAGAAAAGAATAAAGGTTGAGTTTTGCCAAAGTGGGGATGACTGAGTGAAAGTCCGACCTGTGGTAGATCTTTTCTGTATCTTCTGTGTGGTGGTCCACAGACCTGCCTGGACCTCCGAGAGACCTGAAGGTGACCGACGTGACAAGGGGAACCTGCAGACTCACCTGGAAACCTCCAGAGTGTGATGGAGGAGATAGAGTCAAGAGCTATTTCATTGAAAAGAAGACGGTGGTGGGCAAAGCCTGGACCAAAGTACGACTCCAACGCATCTCATACCAGCAGAATGTGGTTCTTTTGGTCTCAGGTCTGACCACGGTCCTGTCTTTTCAGGTGAACCCGGCTTGTGCTGCTCAGTCTCTGGTTGTTCCAGATCTGATAGACGGTCAGGAGTATCTGTTCCGCATTCGGGCGGAGAACCGCTTCGGCTTTGGACCCTACATTGAGACCCCAGATGGAACCAAAGCCAGAGACCCGATCCGTACGACTGTGCTGCTCTGGTTTTACTCACGCATTGTTCACTTTGATCATGAACCTAAAAACAAACTCTCTGTATCTTCATGTGTCTTCAGATCCTCCTGATCCTCCAACGAGACTGAAGATCCAGAGTGTGAGGAAGGGCACAGTTACTCTGACCTGGAAGGCTCCAAAGAATGATGGTGGTTCACCTGTTACCCACTACAGTGTGGATCTGCTCTGCTGGGATGCCAGCGGCACCCAGAAGGAGTCCTGGAGGAGGTAAACCTTCCCCTAAAGACCACTTTGGACTAGTGTGAACCCTAACATCATCGAAAGCCCACTGAAAAGTCAGATAGGCCTGGTTATGTTGGAGAGTGGCCTTATTGAATAGATGTTTGTGGTCTTCATCTTTCTGTATGCTGCCCCCTGCAGGTGTAACAGGAGAGATGTAGACACAACCAGCTTTAAGGTGGAGGATCTGACGGAGGGAGATGAGTACGAGTTCAGAGTGACCGCTTGGAACGAGGCCGGAGCCAGCAGACCGTCATCTACTGCTGGACCCATCCTCCTCCAGGACCAGACCTGTAAGACCACACCCACAACCCGTGCCGGTAGAAAGGGCCATTCCACACATTTAAGACACAACACAGTCACACTCAGCCCAGTTCCTATGTACAGTTTATTAAAAAGACACCATTCTATTTCTGTTTTTATTGTGTGTTTGAGAGCAGAGGTTCTGTCAAGTAACATCTTCTTTTTTCATCTGGTCTTGGTGCAGGTGCTCCATCCATTGAGCTGAAGGAGTTCATGGAGGCCGAGCAGGGCTCTGACATCAGCATTGTGGCCAAGATCCGTGGATGTCCATTCCCCACACTTACCTGGTACAAGGCTCCGCCCCACAAGTCAGATGCCAAGGTGGAGGTCCAGTACGATGAGCATATCAACAAGATAGTGGCAGACGACAGCTGCACGCTGCTCATCCAACAGGGCAAACGTCCGGACACTGGACTGTACACACTGGTCGCTTCCAACAGCCTTGGAAAGGCCTCCAAGGAGATGAGGCTCAACGTGCTTGGTAACATTAGATTATTGAAATATTTTCCTGTTATAGAAGCCTCAGGACCTTCCTGTTTTTACATAAAACATTTACAGCTTTTACTGGTGTTTTTGGATGTACATTTCTGTTATATTCTATAAGTCAAAGCAATGACTTATTGTCAGAAATTATTGACTTAATTATCAAAAGTCACTTAATGGTGAATGGACTTCCATAGGTTTTCAGTGTCTTTTGATATTTTGTCTGAACTCATCATGTTTGTCTTCAGGACGTCCCGGTCCTCCTTCTGCTCCCATTAAGTTTGAGGAGGTTGGAGCTGAGAGGATCACTCTGTCATGGCTTCCACCAAAGGATGACGGCGGCTCTAAAGTCACCAACTACGTGATCTGGAGACGCGTGGCCAACAGGAAGACCTGGGTCCCCGTCACCAATGAGCCCAAGGATAGGATCTGGACTGTGGAGAACCTAATGCAGGGACACGAGTATGTGTTCCGTATCATGGCCCAGAACAAATACGGAGTGGGAGAACCTCTGGACAGCGAACCAGAGGTTGCACGAAACCGCTTTGGTGAGTAAGCATTAAAAACTGTCACACAATCACCAAAATAAAAATGCAGTTTTGTTGAGTTTAGACTAAATTTTTACGGCGATCCCTCAGTGGTTCCGGGTCAGTGCGAGAAGCCGACCATCTCCAGCATCACTCTAGACTCCATGACTGTGAACTGGGAGGAGCCTGAGGATGACGGCGGTTCTCCCATCACTGGCTACTGGCTTGAACGTAAGGAGACCACAGGCAAACGTTGGGCCCGGGTCACCAGAGACCCCATCCGACCCATGGGTATGGGCGAGTCCTTTGTGGTGACCGGCCTAATCGAGGGCTCACAGTACCTCTTCAGGGTCACCGCCATCAACACTGCCGGACCTGGACCTGCCAGCGCCCCCACAGAGCCCATCTTCGCCAGGGATCCCATCTGTAAGAAGAAACGCATATATTATGTAACAGTATAATGAACACAAACAAGTATATACATACACTGCTATTTATGGCTAACGGGCTTCCTGCCTCTTTCCACAGCCCCGCCCTCTCCTCCCACTCCCAAGGTCATTGATTGGACCAAGTCCACAGTGGATCTGGAGTGGATTCCTCCTCTGAAGGATGGAGGCTCCAAGATCATTGGATACTGGGTTGAGCACAAAGAGGAGGGAACCGAGGCCTGGGTGAAGGTGACAACAAACACTTGCACTCGTTCTATTGTTTTGTTTTTATTTTTCTTGTTTCTAATTGAAAAGTCAATAATGGAAAAGATAAATCAATGGATGTAACCTCAGCAACATGTTTATATTTTCAGGCCAAAGACACTGAAATCCGTGGCACTCGCTTTGTGATCACTGGTCTGAAGACTGGAGGTCAGTACAGATTCAGAGTGATTGCCTTCAATGCTGCCGGTAACGGAGAACCAGGTGAAGTCCCTGAAGTTCTGGAGGTCAACGACAGAACCAGTGAGTATTGAATTTAGACCCTCCTCACCACCAGGCTTTAAACCCTTATTCTCTCCTCCAGCACTTTTGTACAAAAAAACTTTTTAAAAAATCTGCTATCAAATCATCCTACGTCAATTTTTATTTATTTAAATTTTTTTTTGCTTTTTTTCATATATTTCTTAAACAACTTCAGCCCAGCTGAAAACTAACAAATATTAAACAATTTTCAGGATTTTTAACCCTTTAAATGCCAGTTTGATTATTTGAATTTTGAATGATTTATTACAAAAAAAACACAAAAATTGTAATATTTTCCATATACTAAATAGTAGGAGAATGGGACTTTGGTTGTGATTAGATCCTTGGATATGCCAAAGATTAGCAACTAAATAGATTTGATGTAATTAATATTTTTTATGTAGTGTCAGTCTCCCTCTGGTTTCCCTCATTGTCATAAATTGTCCCATTGATTTCCATTATAACCATGTTTTTTAATCTCACTGTCATTACACAATATAAAAATATGCACTATATATACACTATATAACCATACATTCTCTAATGTCAACTTTTTATTTAGAAGAAAACTGGTGATATTTGACATTTTTACTGTATTCCACCAGTTTCTACTATTTTCCCATTGAAGGCCTGCATCTGTAACCTTACTGAACCTGAATGGTTTCCTTCACAGTTGCTCCTGAGGTCGACCTGGACGCTTCTGTGAAGGAGAGGATGGTGGTGCATGCCGGCGGTGTGATCCGAATCATCGCCTACATATCGGGTCAGCCAGCTCCGGAGGTGACGTGGAGCCGAGATGGAGCGGCGCTGCCCCCAGAGGCCAAAGTGGAAACCACAGCCATCAGCTCATCTCTGGTCATCAAACCCTGCATCCGACGACACCTGGGAGTTTACTCTCTGACCGCCAAGAACGCTGGCGGAGAGAAGAAGAAGAACATCACTGTGGAAGTCCTGGGTGAGACACATTTTTAGAATACAGGAAATATGTCACAGTTCCCACGGAGCCTTAAAAAGTCTTAAAAGTCTTGAATTTACAAATCTGCATGTAATACCTTAAAAAGTCTTTAAAAGGTATTAAATTTGATGTGGTAGGTCTTAAGTTCTGTTGCTAAAAACTTGTTCACTGTATTGTGTTTAAATGAGTCTGTTAAATGTCAAAGCTGCAAAGACAGTAACATTACTCAACTCAGTTCCACCCATTCCAACCTGACAATTTATATTGAAATTAGGAACCAATTTTCACTAACTTTGCAGAACATTCAGCCCAACACACGTGCAACTGTTAGTCACATGTGCCTGAAAAGTCAGCATGGGGAAGTGCAAATGTAATAATGACTGGTTGGAGAAAAGGTCATTGTCCACCTGGTTGACACAAGTTTTCCTAAATTCTAGGAGTCACAAATTTTTGCCAGTGTGGCTGTGAAATAGGCTGTGTTAAATTCTGCTGTAAGAAGTTTTAAAAACTTTTAAATTTGACTTGTAAAAACTTGTAGGAACCCTGTATGTGCAAAAAAACAGAATTAAATGTGTTGTCACTGTTAAAGGCACTTTTTAGTTTGACCTTTGACTCCATTTCTAGAAACAGCATAAACAGAACCATCTGGCATGAGTTGAATCAAATCTGATTCATTTGGTCATTTTTATTAATTTTGTTTTTAATTTGTTCCTTTTGTTATTTGTTTGTTTTTTTCTTCATTTATGTTCATTTTGTAGATTTTTTTTTCTGTACATTTATGCTTCATTTTGATTATTTTTGTTCAGTTTGTTCCTGGTATAAAACCTCAGTAAATTAATGCCATAAATGTCATATTATCTGAACTAAAGGGTTAAAGACAATATAAGGTCAAAGGTCACTTTAAATGACCACAGGGGTTTATATAAGCTGTTTTATCCATTAAACTGTAGTTTTTCCTGCTGTTCATACTTCACATATATCAGACTGGATCTAAATACAGATGCTGACAAATGCAAATGTGTGGACATTAGAATTTTAACCCATAAAGACCCAGAGCTACTTTTATGTCAGTTCCCAAATAAATTTTTTTTATCCTTTTAATTTTTCTTAAGTGATTTATCACCATTTATTCTAATATTATCCTCTGTATTTTCCATTTTTTTCAGTGAAAATCAGGTATTTTCCTGTATTTAATTTACTGATCATGTTGATGTTCATAAAAGCTCAAAGTTGAGGGTTATTATACCAGAAACAGACAAAACTGAAGAAAAAGTGACTTTTTCAACAAATCTGTCAGTAACTAAACATAAACCCAGTGTCTCCATCCACTGTCATTGATCCAACTCTGGTTTTACTGTTGCATCAATGTTGTAGAAGATGAAGGTGTTTCCATGGTAACTACAGAGCTTCTGAACATCCAGATGGGTCATATCTGATGAACAACATGAAAAGATGACAAACTGTATTTTACACAAATTATTTACATGTATTGATAGGATTAATGGATCAACAGGTATTGAACAGTTACATCCAGTGGTGTAGTGGTCGCTAGAGAAGTGGGTATACTCTCATTTTTTGCCTTTTTTTTTTTTTAAGTAATCCAGAAAGAACGTCCTGTGATGCCAGTGACATGTCAGACTACTCTATTTAGTTATTCCCCAAAAATCCATCAGTAGTATGTGCTCACTACTATAACATTATCATAACTTGATCAGGAGCAGTTTGTAGGTATTACTGGTCACACAAGCAGCTGCGTGAATGTAAATGTATTCAACATGAGGCAAACAGGATAACGTTAGCCTACTCACACAGTTTAACTATTGGCGACATCTCTTCTCCTCTAAAGGTGCAGTCATATGGTCCAGTAGGTTAACAGTGACTCATTTGGAAACCACCTTAAAACGTACCTCAGAATGATGTATTCCATGAAAGTTGGTTCTGTTGATGTGTCATTCACTTGAAAGATGTTCATTCTGCCTTCCTCGTTCAATGAGACATGCAGTGACCTGTCAGTCAACTGGTGTGGCACTGGCACCTAAGGTGTCCAATCACGTTCCAGAGGTGGCCAGCGCTAGTTAGCAATATTTTCCTGGGTATAACCCACCCTACTCTGCTTCTGATTGGTTCAACAGTCCTCATGTCTAAAGTTAACCAATCTAAAAAGCAAAGGCAGCGAGTCCTAGCCAATTAAAGGCAGAGTCGGGCGGGTCATGGCTTCCCCATCCTGGTGAAAAAATGGGCAATTTTGCTGCAGATACTACTGAATGGTGCACATCAGGGGGTATTTAGAAGTGGATATATGCAATGATGACTGAAAAATAAGTAGGTATACTCTGTATACTGCCGTATACCCTGGACTACACCTCTGGTTACATCAGTAGATGGTTTAGGTTAAAGGTGGATGTTTGGGTCTTTAAGGGTTAATAAACCAACAAACCTATTGTTGGACTTTTACATAGGACCACATTAGAACAAAGTTTGGGTATTTTTCTTCCATAAAGTCATTAATGCCAACATTTTTAATATTTCACAAGAAGAATTGTATCAATTAAGTCAAACTGAAAATAAATCTAAGTGTTGTTTGTGTTCAGATGTTCCTGGACCCGTTGGTATCCCTCTGATCCCTGAGAACCTGTCCATTGACTCTGTCAAACTCAACTGGTTCTTCCCTGAGAACGATGGTGGATCTCCCATCAGCAACTTCATTGTAGAGAAACGCGAGGGTGAGCGTAAAGCCTGGACGTCGGTGTCATACACCGCCAGCCGACAGAACGCCATTGCCCACGGTCTCACCCCTGGAAAGGCCTACTTCTTCAGGGTCGCGGCTGAGAATGCCATCGGCATCGGACCATTCGTAGAGACTGCTGCTGAGATCATCATCCAAGAACCAATCAGTGAGGAGAATTCAAAATAACAAACTCTGTGGAAGTCTGAACAGAAGAATTAACGAAATTAAACAGCAAAAGTAGGAATTCAATGAATGGTCAGAAGTTGTAACAGTGAAGTATGGGAGAAAAAGCTAGAAAATACATGTTTAATCAAAGTTAAAACTTTTATAACTATGTGTTTGGGGACAAATGAACTTAAACATAAAACGGAAATCAAAAGTTCAAGCAATGTTAGGGTTAACTAATGTTTAGTCAAATGTTAACAGAAACTACAGTATTGAACAAAAATGTCAATACTTTTGTTTGAATAGAAAGTAACTGTTTTAAATATTAGATTAGATTAGATTAGATTAGATTAGATTAGATTAGATTAGATTAGATTAGATTAGATTAGATTAGATTAGATAGAACTTTACTGATCCTTTGGGCAGAGCCCTCAGGAAATTTAGGTTCCAATAGCAGCACAAACACCAAATATACACTCAAGAAATACCACAAGAAAACAGCAAAACAATAACTATAAAAAAGAAAAATATTATTTAAAAACAGGCAATTGCACATTATAAAGTACTAGTACAACCAAGTGGTAAAATAGTGATGATAATAATAATAAGTAGCTTATTATGTTAGAATATTAGAATGTAATATTATAATTTCCACTATATATACACACACATATATATATGTAGTGGACATTATAATATTACATTATAATACATATATACATATATTACAATATTAGAATCACAGAATAAAAGTTATAACAAAGTGCTAATAGTAATAGTAGTCATAACAACGATATTCAAGTAATATAAGCATGTAAGTAATAATAATAATAATAATAATGATAATATGCAGCGATGAGAGAACTAAATTACCACACATATAACAAGAAACAAACATTGTAAACTGGAATAAACAACAAACAAACATTACACCACAGAATGACACAGTCCCTCTGAGCAAACAGAGCAGATGTCCAAGAGAGAAAATGAACCTGTAAATGCTGATCACTCATGTTTATTTGGTCTCAGGTGTTCCGGACCGTCCTGAGGATCTGGAGGTCACCAAAGTCACAAAGGATCTGATTAGTGTCACATGGAAGGCACCGAAGTCTGACGGCGGCTCTGAGATCACACATTATATCCTGGAGGCTCGAATGATCGGAAAAGACAAATTCACCAGACTGACCAAGGAGAGTCTGATGGAGAGGAAGTACACATATGATGGTTTAAGGGAAGGGGACACCTACCAGTTCAGAGTAGCAGCCGTCAATGAGGTCGGGCCAGGCAAACCTTCATTCTGCACCAAACCAATCACCTGCAAGGACGAACTGGGTGAGTCACATCAAACAACAAATTAGGGTTTATTACGTCACACTGATTTAAGACAAAAGAGGTTAGTGTCATCGGCATAGAGTTAGACAAATGAAAATACAAAATCAAACAAAATCAAAATTTTTTAAGCATTAATTTCAGTTTGAAAATGGGCCCTTGTGTCCTTCATCATTGTTGTTCATTGTCCATTTGTGTGATCTTATATTTTTATTCTGTCCATCAGAACCACCCACCATTGAGCTGGACTTCCGTGATAAGATTATCATCCGTGTGGGCGAGAGCTGCCTACTTCAGGGCCGTTACACCGGAAAACCGTCGCCGTCTATCATCTGGTACCAAGACGACAACGAGCTGAAGGCTGACAAACACATCATGTTCAAGAACACACTGACCACCATGTCGCTGGGTCTGATGAAGGCTCAACGCCAACACAGCGGCCGCTACGTGGTGGTGGTTGAGAACAGCACTGGCTCCAGGAAGGGCATCAGCAACATCACCGTTGTTGGTACGAAATGTGACTGACACTAAAATGGAGACAAATTTGACCAAAACAGAGGGAGATGTTACTGTATATGTAAAACCTTGTTGCTATTGAATAAACTGAGCAGATGTGTCAGATGTTAAGCACAACAGTTGTTAGAGAAACTAGAAATGTCTTTTTCAGTCTATATTTATCTTATTTTTGACTCCCTCAAGGTCCTGTTGTGTGTTTTGTCATCCCACCTGGATGTATAAATTTGTATTTGATCTCATTTCCTTTCCTCAGACCGCCCAACTCCTCCCGTGGGCCCCGTGGTGTTTGATGAGGTCCACAGGGAGTACATGGTGATCTCCTGGAAGCCTCCTCTGGATAGTGGAGGAGTCGACGTCTCCAACTACATCATTGAGATGAGAGACGTCAACAGAGACGCCTGGACCACTGTGACGTCCGCCACTACTAAGACCACATGCAAGGTGGGTCACTGCTGCTTCCTGCCCAGACCTGTTCATGTCTGAATCCATGTTCAGTTGAGGGGGACAGGATGTTAGATCTTGCTTTTATTTCCTGTTCAGATTCCAAAGCTGATTGAAGGCAGAGAGTACATCATGAGGATCTCTGCAGAGAACATGTACGGCATCAGCGACCCTCTGGAGTCTGAGGAGATGAGAGCTAAAGACCTCTTCAGTACGGCGCACACTGCACTTTTCACCTGCACTGACACTTTTAGTGAAAAATGTCAAACTGATTCTTCACTGCTTGTTTCAGTCTTAGTTTCCTTTAACCTTAATCTGAAACTTACTGCCCTGCATGATTTATTTGGTTGGAAATGGATTCTTACAGACTTGTTTAAACCTGGATGTGTCCTGACACTGTTCTCCCACAGGAGTCCCAGAAGCCCCAGAGATGCCCACAGTCAGGGAGGTGTATGCCACCAACACTCTGGTTCTTTGGAACAGACCACGCGATGGAGGAAAACCCATCACCAACTACATCCTGGAGAAGAAGGAGGTTGGTGCCAAAAGGTGGTCCAGAGTCACCAGAGATCCACTGTACCCGGCCACCCAATACCGAGTCCAGGACCTGGTGGAGGGCTGCGAGTATGAGTTCAGGGTGATGGCTGAGAATGAACTGGGAACTGGAGACCCTAGTGAACCATCCAAACCAATCCTGGCCAAAGACCCTATCGGTCAGTAACAACAGACCTGCATATATCACTCATGTTTAACACTCTTAACATTTCTACACTGGACATTTAAGTCATAATGTTAATTTAATTACAGTAAAAATCAAATATTATTTTATAGAACCAAACTGTCTCTCACATTTATCAAAACTACAAGTGTAGACATTGGAAAATTCAACTTTAAGAACATTTTTCTTTCTGTATTGTTTTGTCGAACCAGTTTGCCCCAGTCCTCCAGTGACGCCCGAGGCCTATGACAAAACTAAAGACTCAGTCAGTCTCAAGTGGCAGATGCCTCGTCACGATGGAAAGGGCCGGATCTTTGGGTACCTGGTTGAGTACCAGAAGCCCGGCGCCGTGGAATGGATTCAGGCCAATACGAGTCCGGAGCAGTGTCCAGACCTGCATTACGTGGTGACAGGATTGGCTGACGGACAGGAGTACAGCTTCAGGATCTTCACTGTGAACGCCGCTGGCAAATCTGACCCAGCCTATGTTAAAGAGAACATCAAAGTCCACGACAGACTGGGTAAAGGCTTCATTTAGAACTAAATGGAAAAGATTAACTAATGTTTGTTACACTTTCAAAGAAGTTGAGGAAAATGTCCAGAACAAAGTTACTAGTGTGGAAGACCAATCCCACTACTGTGATGAAGATCTAATTTAAAATAATCACTTGGTATTTAAACATGCACATACGTCATATGTTTACCAGGTGCTTTATTAAATAGTTTTTATGGTTAAAAATAAATAAAAATATAATTTTATGGTGTAATTGAAGACATATTGTAACAGATTTTTGTCATAGTTTCAGACATTTTAAGTGTTTATTTCACTGTTTTTCCCAGATCAGTATCATTTATTCCATGTGTTTTTGTTCATGTCCACAGAGGCTCCAGAGCTGCTGCTGGATGCTAACATGGCCCGTGATCACCTGGCCATGCTGGGCACCGACATCACCCTGAGCGCCACCATCAAGGGTATGCCCACACCGACCGTTAGCTGGAAGAAAGATGATGGAGACATGCCGGCCCATGTCACCGTGGCTGTCACTGCCTCCGGAAGCAAAGTGTTCATCCCCAAATCTGTCCGAGCTGACTCTGGAAACTACACCATCACTGTAGAAAACGCAGCTGGGAAGAAGTCCGCCACCGTGGCAGTGCTCGTACTAAGTGAGTATATCTAAAGAATGACAAAAAATAGAATAGAGAACAACAAAAGAACTCCCAAGCAGGAAGAAACTGACCTAACCCAAACCCCTCGTTTGTTTCCTCAGATAAACCTTCTCCTCCCAGAGACCTGGTGATCTCAGAGGTGACCAGCGAGTCAGCCTACCTGACCTGGAAGGCTCCAGAGGACAATGGGGGTGCAGTGATCTCCCACTATGTGGTGCATAAGAAGGATGTGGCTGCAGATCAGTGGGTACCTGTGGCTGCAGCCAATAAGAAGCTGAGTCTGATGGCCATGTACCTGATGGAAGGAATCCAGTACCTCTTCAGGGTCGCTGCTGAAAACCAATTTGGCAGGAGCGACTTCATCGTGACCAAGACACCCATCAAGGCCCTTGATCCCCTTTGTTAGTAAAAGTCTTAACTGTGTATACTTACAATGCTAATAATTTAATTACACCCATAACTCTAGCACTGTCAATTATGTATCACTAACAAAAGTTTTATTGCAGCTATGCATGGATTTAGAATCTAAATCTGTTCTTGCATGAATCCCTTTCAGATCCTCCTGGTCCACCCAAGAACCTTCACCACACTGATGCAGAAAAGACAGAGGTTTGGTTGGCGTGGGAGTGGCCTGAACGCACCGGTGGAAGTGAAGTCACTGGGTTCATTGTTGAGCACCAGGAGGAGGGCCAGACTGACTGGGTCACATTCAAGACCGTTAGCAACAACCACGCCCATGTTACTGGTTTGGAGGAAGGAAAGACATATCGCTTCAGGGTCAAAGCTCAGAATGCGATCGGAGTGAGTCGTCCTGATACCAGTGTCCCCGTCACCTGCCAGGAGAAGACACGTAAGACCACAGTTTTATAAGTCATTCCGTCACTGCTGGAACCTTCCTTGGGAACTAGGAGTCTTCTTAGAGTTGTTATAAGGGATTAAGTTTTTAATTCACTTAAGGGGTATGTATTTTGATTGGGGTTTAGCTTTTCTGAGAGTCAAGGAACTCTGGGATAGAAAGGGTGCTTTAGAATATTTTCTTATGACAATACTTTTCCTTAATGTACATAAAAACACTGTTTTATTCTCTCTCTAGTGCCACCGACAATTGAAGTTGATGTGAAGCTTATTGAGGGTCTTGTTGTAAAGGCTGGAAGCTCTATTGTCCTTCCTGCCAAGATGACCGGTATCCCCATTCCTACTGCCAAATGGATGACAGACGGCCAAGAGATTGCATCTGAGGGCCGCTTCAAGATCGAGACTGCTGGTTCCTCCACCATCCTTAGCATCCCTGAATGCCAGAGAGGAGACACCGGAGAATATGTCCTTAGTGTTTCCAACCCTGCAGGAAGTAAGACAGTTGCCCTGCACGTCACTGTGCTTGATCTTCCAGGTCCACCCATTGGACCCATCAACATCCTGGAGGTAACACCTGATCACATGATGATTCAGTGGAGGGCACCAAAGGATGATGGTGGAACGCCTGTCACCAATTATGTGGTGGAAAAGAAGGATGTGAAGAAGCCGTGGGAGCCCTGGTCTGTCGTTAGCTCCGGTGGCATCAGTACCAAAGCTAAGGTGTCCAGGCTGGAGAAGGGCCGTGAGTATATCGTGCGTGTCCGGGCAGAAAACAAGATTGGCATTGGGGCAGGACTAGAGAGTCCACCTACTATTGCCAAGCACATGTTCAACCCTCCTGGCTCACCAGGCCTACCAGAGTGTTCTGATATCACAGAAAATGCTGTCACCGTATCATGGCCTCTGCCAGACTATGATGGTGGCAGCCCCATCAGCGGCTACGTGATTGAGCGTAGAGAGATGACTGGAAAGTGGATCCGTGTCAACAAAACTCCTGTTCTGGACCTCAGATACAGAGTCTCTGGCCTGTTTGAAGGCAACACCTATGAGTTCAGAGTGTTTGCTGAAAACGTTGCTGGTATCAGTGAACCTTCACCCACCTCTGACCCAGTTAAAGCCACTCGCGCCATCACCAAACCAGGACCTCCTGGTAATCCTAAACTGAAGGACTGGAGCAAGTCTTATGCAGACATTTGCTGGACGAAGCCCACAAGAGACGGAGGCAGTCCAATCCTGGGCTACGTCATTGAAGCTCAGAAGTCAGGAACTGCTCAGTGGGATAGAATTAACAAGGACCTCATCAAGATGTGTGCTTATAGAGTCCCAGGCTTAATTGAAGGACTAGAGTACAGAATCCGTATCAGAGCCACAAACAAAGTTGGTGACAGTGAACCCAGGGAGCTTGCTGAAACAATCTTGGCAAAGGATATCTTGGTTCCACCTGAGGTTGTGGTTGATGTGTCATGCCGTGATTCTCTGACAGTCAGAGCTGGTCAGATTATCAGTCTGATCACCAGAGTGAAGGGAAGACCAGATCCTGAGATCACATGGACAAAGGATGCCAGAGCTTTGGGTCGTGACAAGAGAACAGAAATGAACAATAACTACCCTCTGTGTGAGCTGGTCATTAATGATGCTGTCAGGTCTGACTATGGCAAATATGCTATTGTTGCCAAGAATAGCAGTGGACAGGCTCAGGCCACCATCATTGTCAATGTCTTGGACACACCAGGACCTTGCCAGAATGTGAAGGTGGCCTATGTGACCAAGAACTCCTGCATGGTGTCCTGGGAGAACCCTGAAGACAATGGAGGAAGTGAAATCACACAGTACATCATTGAGTGCCGTCAGCCAAGCCAGAGAGGCTGGACTGTGGTCTCCAGTGACTGTACCAAGCGCCTGATGAAGGCTCCTCTGACCGAAGGCTGCGAGTATTTCTTCCGTGTGAGTGCAGAGAACAAGGTTGGTGCTGGTCCACCCACTGAGACCAAGACCCCTGTATTGGCAGTTGATCCTATTGAGAAGCCAGGAGAACCAGTTGACTTCCAGATTGGTGAGATTGGTAAGACCTTCTGCTTCCTGAAGTGGAAGAAGCCAGACTATGATGGCGGAAGCCGCAACCTGGGTTATCATGTTGAGAAGAAGCCAAAGGAAGCTGAAGAGTGGGAGAGGCTTCACAAGGGAGCCATCAAAGAAACATACTTCATGGCAGACAGGTGCATCGAAAACCAGATCTATCAGTTCAGAGTTCAGACTAAGAATGAAGGCGGTGAGAGCAACTGGGTGACCACAGCTGAAGTCTTGGTGAAAGAACAGTTAGTGGAACCTGAGATCAAGATGAAACTGGATGGAACCCTTGTGGTCAAAGCTGGAGACTCTGTACCAATTGAGGCAACTGTGAAGGGCAAACCCCAACCTGATGTGAAATGGACTAAAGATGACAGCACAGATGAGATTAGGAGGGGCCCTAGGCTTCAGATCGAAAGCGGTACTGACTTCTCCAAATTACTGGTCACTGGTGCCAGACGCTCCGACAGTGGTAAATATGTCATTACTGCTTCAAACAGTGCTGGAACCTGCACTGCTCATGCTACGGTCAATGTGCTAGACAGACCAGGGCCCATCAGAGATCTTAAGGTGTCTGGAGTCACCATTGACAGGTGCCAACTCACCTGGGAAGTTCCAGAGGATGACGGCGGATGTGACATTTATAACTACATTATTGAGAAGTGTGAGACCAAGAGAGGAGTCTGGTCAGTCCATTCCAATGCCATCATCACCAACAAAGCTAATGTCACCCGTCTGATTGAGGGCAATGAGTACATCTTCAGAGTCCGCGCTGAAAATAAGATGGGTCCTGGTCCTGCAGTGGAGAGTGAAGCCATTGTTGCTGGAACCCAGTTCACCGTACCAGATGCTCCTGAAGCACCAGAAGTCACTAAGATTTCCAAAGAAGAAATGACAGTGGAGTGGTGTGAGCCTGACAAAGATGGTGGAAAGCCAATCACAGGTTATCTGTTGGAGAAGAGAGAGGAGCATGCTGTTAGATGGTCTCCTGTCAACAAGGATCCAAGCCCAGGAACTCGTTTCACTGTAACTGGACTTCTGCCACTCCATGACTACCAGTACAGAGTCAAGGCTGTCAATGAAATTGGCATTGGCAATCCAAGCAAGGCTTCACGTGCCATTACAGCCAAGGATGCTGTTGGTAAGTCAACTTTAATTACATATGTTACATGTTACATATGTTCAGTATTTATTGATGCTGTTGAATTGTCCTGTGCAAACAGCAGATTTAGTTTAATGTCTTTCATACATTTAAAATCAAAATCCAAAGTTATCTCTTAACACACCACTGTTTCTTCTACAGAACCTCCTGCTCCTCCAACGAACTTGAAGGTTCTGGACAGTACCAAATCCACAGTGACCTTGGGCTGGACCAAGCCTGTGTCTGATGGTGGAGCTCCCCTCATCGGCTACGTCGTAGAGATGAGGCTTCAGGGATCTGCCAAGAAGGGAGATGATGGCTGGAAGAGGTGCAACGTCGCTGCTCAGCTGGTTGTGTGCGAGTTCACAGTAACGAGTCTGGATGAGAAGCTTCTGTATGAATTTAGAGTGTCAGCTCAGAACCAGGTGGGCATGAGTCTGCCCTGTGACCTTGGTGAACCTGTGATTCCAAGGGAGATTCTGGGTGAGCATTTGAGATGCTTGTATTTTACTACGTGACCTGGTGGGAACTAGGAAGTGACATGTAATCTGCATTTATGATGTTCAGCTGACACCTGATGTGCTTTTCCTTCTACAGAGGCTCCAGAGATCGATCTGGATGCCAACCTGAAGCAGGGTTTGACGGTGAGAGCCGGCTGTCCCATCAGGCTTTGTGCTACCATCAGAGGCAGACCACCTCCAAAAGTCACCTGGAGAAGGATGGGCATTGACAACGTGGTGCGGAAAGGAAAAGTGGATCTGATTGACACCATGACCTTCCTGGTGATCCCTGATAGTACCCGGGACGACTCCGGAAAATACTGTCTGACTTTGCAGAGTCCAGCTGGAGAGAAGGCCGTGTTTGTCAACGTTAAGGTTCTGGGTAAGTCCACATTTACACCTTTAACTTAAGGCTTTTAATACCTGAACATCTGAACCAAGGCTTATTTTATATGTTTTTCTCCATCTTCAACTTGGTTTATAACTCTGACCACATGTGACTTTCAAACTATGTTCTTTATATTAACCTTATACATTAGTTTGTAGTGATGAAATATGGCTTTTTACAGATTTTTGCCTCACATTTACATACAAGAAAACCCAATGTTTTTATTAGTCACATTTATAAAAAGGGTTGACTTAAAACTACTTTGTCACAACAAAACAAGATTTATTTTGAAAACTGCGTTCAGCTGTAACTGTTTTGAAACGTTCAAAAAAGTGGTTTAAAAATCAAACTGAAGAGTCTGGACCTTTTGGGTTTGGTGTGAAAGTGACCCAATTATCGTAACAGATTCTATTCCTACCATTCAAAACTTGTGTCTAAATCTGAATCCACACCTGGATGTGTTTCCTTCCAGACACTCCTGGACCAGTGATAAACCTGGAAGCTACTGACATCAAGCAGACGTCAGCCATGTTGTCCTGGAGTCCCCCAGACAACGATGGTGGCAGCGAAGTCACACATTATATCGTAGAGAAGCGTGAGATCGACCGCAAGACATGGGCAACAGTTAAAGCTGAAGTGGAGAAGGATAAGGTTCCCTTCAAAGTGAGCGGTCTGATCCCAGGTACCGAGTACTACTTCAGAGTGACAGCTGTGAACCAGTACGGCGCTGGAGTTCACAGAGTCAGCCCCACATCCTACCTGGCATCCGATCCTGTCAGTGAGTATCAAGGACACCACCACCAAGGATGAAGGACCCTTTAACCCTTTGATTCCCTTTCACTTTATGAACACACTGACGTCTGTTCAATGTCACTGTCAGGTAAACCCGATCCCTGTCAGAAGATTGAGGTGTTGGAGATCACCAAGAACAGTGCCATGGTGGGCTGGGTGAAGCCTATGAGAGACGGAGGTGCTAAGATCGATGGTTATGTGATTGAGTACATTGAGGTCAAACCTCCTCCTGAACCTCCAGCACCTGCAGAGGTTTGTCACTTACAACATTTGAACTGCTTTTAATTTGAACATTTTATTTCCAATGACAATATTGGAAGGGACAGAAATTATGTGAAGGGGAATGGAAGAAGCATTTGTTATTTATGTATTTATTTACTTTGATTTAGACAGATAAGTCAGTAGAGAACCATTTCTTATTTATAATCACAACCTGGAAATGGTAATAACAAAAGAAACTATTTTTCCTGGTTTGAATCACAGCTTAATTGAATTGAAATGAGACCTTTGTGAAATTTGAAAACAATGTGTACTTGTACTGCTTGACTTTGTTGCTCTAAAGAATATCCTTACCTGGGCATTTCTACTGTTCTTCCATGTTACAAATTTCCTACACACAAAAATAAATAAATAAATAACTTTACATCATAGCACACCATTTTTAAGCAATGATCATCTACATGAAACACATATGTATAATTAATGTTGTCCCCAAATGGTCCCATAGGTTCCAGAAGGAGAGGAAGCTCCTCCTCCTCCACCACCTCCTCCAGTAGTAGAAGAAGAGGAGGTGGAACCTGAGAAGGAGGTTTGGAACGCTTACACTACAGTTAAAGGTCTGAGCATCAGCGTCAGTGGCCTGAAGGAAGGAAAGAGGTACAAGTTCAGAGTCGCCGCCAAGAACATGATGGGCATGAGTCTGTTCACCGAAACCAGAGACGCCGTGGAGATCAAGGAGCAGATGAGTAAGTGTTTATTATTACTGACATACAACGAACCCGTGAAACAATTACAAAGTAATGAAGAAATTAGTTGAAAAAGTCCTTGTACACGCATCCTATTAAAAGGTTTTCAAGAAACCGCATGTATGAAGAGGGTGACAGCTGCATCTAGAGTCCGAACCACACCTTCAATAGTCTGATGGTTTTACAAATGGAAAAGACAAAAATATTCATGATTTCAAGTGAAATTAAACATTCAAACCACTAAAACAGGGCTGCCAAACTCATTTTTGTTCAGGGGCCACATTCAGAAGTTAGAACAGTAAAATAATGACAGTGAAAAAAGTTAAAATACACTTTGAAAATGTTTACATCTATAAAGTTACCTTAAAAATCTGAACACCATGAATAGCCTGAAAAGTAAAATAATAACACAATCACCTATAAATAATGACAATTCAAAAATTTTCTCTGTTTTTGTTTTAAAAAAAGTAAAATTACACACAAATGTTTACACTTACAACTATCCTTCCACAAAAAAATGTGAATAAACCCAAAAATCCATGAACAATATGAAAAATATGTGCAATTTTAACAATATTCTGCACCAGTTTATCATTTCCACATGTACCTTATAACTTTCAGATCACATTAGATCTACAAATACACAAAACATGTAATAACAGACAGAATATTGGTACAATTACACTGAGATAAGTTTGCATTTGTCATTATTTATGTTATTCTGTTCTTTTTTTTTACTGGTCTGATACACTTTAGATCATGTTGGTCTGAATGTGGAACCTGAGCTAAAAGGATTTTAACATCATTAATTGTTAATATCTTCAGGGTAATTTTTGCATTTCATACATTCATCCCATGGGAGGGATTGAACCCTCTGGTGAGCCGGTTTTGGGCCACAGGCTGTATGTTTGACACCTGTGTACTAAAAGATAAAACTCCAAAAGCAGTTTGTTCATTCATCAAAACGACATTGAAAACAATGCATGGAGAAAATACAGAAAAATTTGATTTTGCGACATAGATTCAATATGAAGACTGTTTAATTTCATGTATCTTTACTCACAGTGGAACCAAAGATCGTCATGCCTGAGACCGTTAGCGCCAGGGCAGGAGCCAAACTCCGTGTGGAAGCAGTGGTTTCAGGTAAACCTTCTCCGACCTGTAAGTGGATGCGTGGTGAGGTGGCGGTGGTGCCCTCCAGCCGTCTGGCCGTCCATCAGTCCGGAAACCTGTGTGTCCTGATCATCAAAGACGTGTCGAGGACTGACAGCGGAGAGTACAGTCTGGTGGCTGAAAACAGCTCCGCCAAGGTCACCCAGGCCCTGAAGATCATCATCAGAGGTCAGTGGTTCTGTCAGTTCTGTTACTGATAGAATGTCTTAGTGTTTGTAGTTTGGTTTTTGACACTGGATTAGCCTCTGTCATGATGAACAATAGGGTTTATAATAAGGTATCATCAGCATAGAGTGATAAAAAGGAAGGAAACTTCAGTAAATAAGCCTGAAATATAAATCTATCTATCCATCTATCTATCTGTTTCAGTCTTAGTAAATTCAACAAAATAACCACAATATAAACAACAGTATGATGTCAAAAAGAAACCAAAGCTTCATCAGGTGTTTGTTGTGTGTCCAGACATCCCTGGTCCTCCTGAAGGTCCCGTGGAAATCAGTGATATTGATTCTGATGCCTGCTCTCTGTCCTGGAACAAACCTCTGGAGGATGGAGGCAGCAACATCACCAACTACGTGGTGGAGAAATGCGATATAAGTCGAGGAGACTGGGTGACCGCTGTGTCTTCCTGCCCAAAGACCAGCACCAGACTTGGAAAACTCATCCCTGGAAAGGAATATGTGTTCCGTATCCGAGCAGAGAACAGATATGGTGTATCTGACCCCATCCAGACTGACAGGATGGTCGCCAAGTTCCCCTTCGGTGAGTCCAGTCCACAGTTATGAGTTACTATCTCACAATTTTAAGTACCCTCCTCTTAACTTTCAAGAATTGTGAGTTTTTTATTATTACTATAAAAATTAGAACCGTATCTCAGATACCCTGCACATTTAACATTATTTATCTCTGACAGTTTGCACATTTATGTAAATACATATTTTCTCTTAGTAATAGCAGTATATATTTTTTATATTTTTATGCTCATTCTCTTTTCTATGTCATTCTTAAATGCCACTTTGTTCTGTTTGCTTTTAACTTCCTAGTTAAATTATTCTATTTCTATTTTTATACATCTTAAATTCTCTTGGCATTCAGTGTGGATGAAAAAATCAGATTTTCATTGAACAGGGAAACCTGTTTCTATACACATGACGATAAAACACTTTGAATCTTTGAATGTATTGGACATAATGCATCTCATGGAACAGACCTCATGTTTGTTCTTAAAGGCTTATTACCAGGGCATAAAACTTCAGATATACTCAAAACACCTAAAAATTATGTTCATACTCTGTTGGACCACGTTGTTCCTCCACAAGTTTCACTAACTGTTTGGGGTTTTTTTTAATGTCATATAGGGGGACTTTATGCAACATAAGAAGGTTCCCCTAAAACATATGATTTACCACATTTGATCTTGCCTTTAAGTAAAAATAGAAAACTGTCTGGGTCTTTTTTTGTCTATGTAGGCTTAACTGTGTTTGATTCTTTCTTATAAGATGTTCCCAGCGAGCCGCTCAACTGTCGCATCAACAAGACCAACAAGGACTGTATGTTCGTGGCCTGGGACAAACCAGAGAGCGACGGCGGCAGCCCCATCACCGGATACTACATTGAGCGCAAGGAAAGAAACAGCCTGCTGTGGGTGAAGGCCAATGACACCGTGGTCCGGACCACCGAGTACCCCTGTGCCGGCCTCATTGAGGGCCTGGAGTACACCTTCAGAGTGTCCGCCATCAACCGGGCTGGTCAAGGCAAACCCAGCAAGAAGACAGACTTTGTCACTGCTAGAACACCTGTTGGTACGTTCAGACTAAAGTCAAAACAAAAAGCCTCATTTTCATCATTCAATCTAGGTTTTACTAATTGTACTGGTTTCTGTCTTAGACACCCCAGGTAAACCTGAAATCTTGGACATGACCAAGAACTCCGTCACCCTAGTCTGGACCCGTCCTAAGAATGATGGTGGCAGTAAGATCATCGGTTACTACGTGGAGGCCATGCGTGTTCCAGGAGACACGTGGGTCCGATGCAACACCAGCAGCCAGAATGTTCCAAGAGAAGAGTACACAGTGACTGGCCTGGAGAGAGACCTGCAGTACCAGTTCAGAGTCATCGCCAAGACGGCTGTCAACATGAGCAAACCATCTGAGCCCACAGACCCAGTCCTGGTCTGTGCAGAGAATGGTGAGACCAGTTCATAGATTTAGTCTTAGTCTTACTTTTTAAAGAGTTGGATTCACAGTTTTTATCCAAACTATCAATCAAAAATGAAATGTTTACATCATTTCTTTTGGCTGTTTGTCTGATGAACAAACAAAACACTGAACTGATATGAAAACATTCTCCTTTAACTTATGTATGAGTGACAAACTTATCTGTCAATCTGTCCTCCTTTCAGTTCCTCCAAGAGTGGAACTCAGTGCACGCATGCAGAAGGGCTTCAAAGTGAAGGCCGGGTCTACAGTCCTGCTGGAGGCTGAGGTGTTTGGGAAGCCCATGCCCAAAGTGACATGGAAGAGAGGCGATGACAGCCTGAAGTCTGCTGAGGGCCAGGTCATAACGCACTTCAGAAACCACTTCCAGCTGGAGATGACCGATGTGACTAAAGACCACACTGGAACATACACCATTGTGGCAGAGAATGCCAGCGGATCCAAGACCGCCGAGGTCCAGGTTCTGGTCCTTGGTCAGTAATCACATCTGTTCTTGCATTGACTAGTTTTAGCTGAGTTTTTAGCGTGAATAAGCTACTGTGACACTTTTGGCCTTTTATTAATAAGTTACAATCTCTCTGTTTTAGTTCCACTTTTTGTGATTTCATTGAAATTTGTATGAATTTTTAGTCCTTAATGATCTTAATGTCTTGCTTCATTTCTCCTCAGATGTTCCTGGTCCTCCTGCAAATGCCAAATATCTGGAGGTGTTTTCCACCAGTCTCAAACTGTCCTGGGAGCCTCCACTGAAGGACGGTGGAGCCCCCATCAAGAACTTTGTTGTGGACAAACGTGAAACCAGCCGAGCCAACTGGGCCCAAGTCTCTGCCAAGATCAAGGGTGATGTCCTGGAGTTTAACGTGGAGAAGCTTATTGAGGGCCGGGAGTACCAGTTCAGGATCCGGGCTGAGAACATGTGGGGAGTCGGTGACGCCCTTGTGACCAACCCTGTCATCGCTAAGAATCCCTTCAGTGAGTCCAAGAAAAACATAACTAAGGCAGGGTGCACACATAAGGATTTTCCAAATCATAAGCGATTTTTTTATGTTACAGACCCCACACATGAAGACAAAAAAATCAGGCATTGAACAGTTTTGATCGTACTGTGTGTGGTGTGCTCCGATAATCTCAACACAGCACACCACACACTTAACGATTCTGTCCCAACACTGATCTAATATCTAGTCCTCCAAGACAGAAATCTCACGTGATCAAATGTGAGCTAACAAAAACAAAGAAGATGGGGACGGGTAAAAAATAATAATAAAAAAAATAAATAATTTTTGCGGGTACGGGTAAAATTAAACAAAATGCAGGTGGGTAGTGGACAAGGAAGTGAAAAAAATAATTTGGTCGACGAAAATAATTGTCAGGACATTTAATGATGATGATCGTCTAATTTGACTGTGGTTGATCCACATCCGGTTTGTTTTATTTTGAAGTGAGCTTCATGTCTGTTTCCATCTGCCCACAGACGTCATTGAGCAACACATATTAGAAATTTAATGATGGCATGTGTTTTAGGCAGTAATAAAGCCCTAAAAAGTGACTTACTGTAGAGACAATGGGTTTAATCACAGGTCGGTCGTGTTGTGGGTCTAATGTACATGTGTACAGGTGGGTGTGGGTTTGGAAAAGTGGACCCGTATAGTACTCTGCTCAGGAGTTGTCAGCTTTCCCCACACACATAAGATTTTTCGTCAGAAATATTGAACAAGTTTAATATTTACAATTGTCGGCCCCGACCTGTTTCAGAGTCGATTATCGGGACAAATTCACTCTTAACACACCTCAGACCACAGGATGATCTTATAGGACAATCTTATAAGACAGAAGATAATCTGGTGTTTGCCGTCCTTGGTCGGGAAGAGAAAATCAGGACAAAAACAGTCCGATTATCTTTAAGTGTGTACCCCGCTTTATCCATCTCCTATGAGATGATGTTTGTGTTCAGATGTCATTAAATTGCCTTTTAACAGGTGATTTCTCAATGTACTGTGGCACTCAAGAGCTAACACCATCCAAGTAAAGAAAAAAGGGGCTTTGTTTACTTTTCTGACCTGTTAACACAAATACCACTCTCAGTCAATGGTTGTGTCTTTCTTGACTTCTTATTTTTGCAACTTTTTTATGGTGAATTTCTAACTTTATAGTTCTATATCCACTGAGCAGTAGCTTCATTAAATTCTTAACAGTGTTCAGCTCAACCTTCCCTCTCTTTTGCAGCTGTTCCTGGACCATGTGAAGCTCCAGTCATCACCAATGTCACCAAAGATCGCATGACCGTGAGCTGGAAAGAACCAGCTGATGATGGAAAGTCCCCCATCCTGGGCTACATGTTGGAAAGGAAAGAGACCAAAGACATGAACTGGACCAAACTGAACCGAAAGCCAATGACAGAGCGGACTCTGGACGTCACTGGACTTACTGAGGGAACAGAGTATGAGTTCAGGGTTATTGCTGTCAATGTGGCTGGACTGGGTAAACCTAGCGAGCCATCTGAGGGAGCCACTGCACAAAACCCCATCAGTGAGTCCACTTGCACTTGCATAAATTTAATATTTTTTCACTATTGACTTCCAGGTATTTTTTCTCATAAACGTGTTTTATGGCTGAGTAGTGAGCCACTTACACCAGAGGTTTTGGGGTTTTGACTCATTTGTGAATGATATGTAAGCAATTAAAGTGTGACTGTTTTGTAACTGCTTCTGGTGGTCTTCCTCAGCTCCTCCTGGCCCTGTTCAGAACCCCAGTGTGACTGACACCACCAATAGTACCATTAGCCTGACCTGGACAGCCCCTGCCAACAACGGAGGAAGTCCCGTCATCGGATACTTAGTGGAATGCAAGAGGATTGGAACTAATGACTGGATCCGCTGCAATGTCCCCAGAAACCTGCAGGACACCAGTTACACCATCCAGAACCTGATCAACATGTCCGAGTACCAGTGTAGAGTCACTGCCGTCAACAAGGTTGGCTTCAGTGAACCAGCCGAAGTACCAGGAACACACGTCGCCAAAGACATCATTGGTAAGTTTACACTGCGTTACAAAAACATCAGTGTATCATACATATACATATTTTAGATATATGTCTATTATGTCTATTTGTAAGTTGTTAAAACTGATTTACACTTCATTGTCCTTTGATGTCACAGTAACAAACTCTCAAATAGAGATTCTTTGGTCCTTAAACATAATAAACTTTACAGCAGATAAAATAATGAAGCCTTGTGTGTTCCGTGGTAACAGTGCCTCCAGAGGCTGAACTGGATGCTGAGCTCAAGGATGGTCTAGAGCTCCGGGCTGGAGCCACCATGAGGCTTCACGCCACCTATAAGGGCCGACCCACTCCAAAGATCACCTGGGCTAAGATGAGTAGCAACATCAAGGACAGGCAGGGCATTGTCATCAAGACCTCCAAAGTGGACACCATGGTGGTGGTGGAGCACGTCAACAGATATGATGCTGGCAAGTACATCCTCAACCTGGAGAGTTCAGCAGGAATGAAGATGTACAACATCGTGGTCAAGGTCCTTGGTGAGTGATTAATATTATTTATGATCTGAAGAGCCATCTAGAATTTTTCTATATACCTTAAACACCAGATTTTCTGCATGTACTGTTTATTATTTTAATCTTTCATTGGTAACTGGTGTACAAACAGTAATATGGTCAACTCTTGCTTTTCTGCATTTTTATTAAAACCATACATTTATTTAAATGCTTTTTCAATGTAAACATTTAACATGCATGTGTAGTTTATACAAATACTGTTACAGATTTTTATCACACTTGGTTTTACATGTATTTTAAAATGGTGAAGCTGGTTCTGTTGGTGTGTCTTATGAAACCATCTTCTAAACCACTGTTGTTTGTGCTACTCAGACACTCCTGGACCTCCACAGAACCTGGTGGTGAAGGAGACCACCAAGGACAAAGCCTCCATCTACTGGGATGTTCCTCTGATTGATGGTGGATCTGAAATCACTCACTACATTGTGGAGAAGCGTGACACTGAGAGGAAAGCCTGGTCCATTGTTTCCAACAACTGCAACAAGTCAGCATTCGATGTCACAGATCTGGAAGCTGGACGCTCCTACTGCTTCAGAGTGTCTGCAGTGAACCAGTTAGGTGCTGGAGAGACCTGCGAGACGGCTGATGCAGTTCGAGCATCGGGTGGGTTTTACTGAAGCATGCAACGCTTACATTCTTTGAGTCCTCACTTTCTGTGTTGTAAATGTGTTTTTCTGTTTGTATTTTTCCAGAGGAGCCTGGGCCCGTCATGGACTTTAAGACTTTACTGGTCACCAAAGACTCGTGCACTCTGAGCTGGAAAAAGCCTCTGACTGATGGCGGCAGCCGCATCATCTGCTATGTCTTGGAGGTTTTGAATGGAGAAGACAAGTACAAGGAGCTGATGAGATCCAAAAATATGCAGTATAGCGCCAAAGACCTGGTGGAGGGCCGTGAGTACAACTACCGTGTGATGGCCGTCAACGACTCTGGAGAGAGCTCCCCCAAAGAGCTGACGGTGGTTGCCAAGGATCAGATCAGTAAGAGCCTATTTTGAGTTTCATTAGATCAAAGAAAGTTCTTAGTAAACATCTCAGAATTGCAGACACTTGTATTTTGGGTTTAAGACAGGACAAGTTATGTGTGGAGTTTAATTATTCCTTGCTTCTCCAGTTCATCCAAGCTGTGACCTCAGAGAACTGCCCAACATGTGCTACATTGCCAAAGAGGGCAGCACTGTCCGCCTGAAGATCCCCATCATTGGAAAACCCACACCAAAGGTCACGTGGAAGAAGGGTGATGATGAAGACTTGACTGACACTGGCCGAGTGTGTGCTGAGTCATCTGCAGTCAACACAACTCTCCTGATCCGAGACTGCCAAAGAACCGACGCCTCCAAGTACATCATCACACTGAGGAACAGCGCTGGCTCCAAGGAATCCACCATATTCGTCAGGTGAGCCACAAATCAAACCAAAGAGTCCACCATCTGTATCAAGTCTTCAGAGACTATTAAGCAGTAAATTCTCAGTAAATATAATAGAACGTGAAGGATATTTTCCTTAAAATGGATCTCAACCTGTGATTTTTAGTCATATCACTTCCTGGTTAATGCTGTCATCTCTTTAAAAAAAAACCTTCCTCTAATATATTAAACCTACTATAAAATGCTACATAATAGTTCCACAAGTTAAACCTTTTAGCCAAGATGAGACCTGATCATAAATAGTAATTATTATCTGTCCCTGTACAAACACTGTATGAATATTTAACACTAAGATACGTTAAAAATTCTTCAGAATTGTATACCTTTTAAGCATATTATAAACACTACATAAACACCTCATAAAAGTTATTTAATGAAACATTGAATGTGTTTTAAAATATCTGTGTTTGGTTCCAGGGTTGTGGGTAAACCCAGTATCCCTGTCGGTCCTGTGAAGTTCAAAGACATCGCTGCTGATGGTGTCACTCTGAAGTGGGGTGTTCCTAAAGATGATGGCGGCTCTGAGATCACCAACTACATCCTGGAGAAGAGAGACTCAATCACCAACATGTGGGTGACAGTGTCGTCCTCTGTGGAGACCAACAGCATGAGGGTGACTGGACTGCATGAAGGCACCGAGTACATCTTCAGGGTCTGTGCTGAGAACAAGTATGGCGTTGGAGAGGGACTCAAGTCTGAACCCATTGTGGCCAAACATCCCTTCAGTAAGTCACAGTGAAATATTTACACTTGGAATATTAGAAACTGAGCTAGTTTTGACAGTAAATCATTCTGTTTTTTGCATAGATGTCCCTGATGCTCCTGCACCACCTCAGATTGTGAGTATGCGTCATGACTCCGCCTATCTGGCCTGGTATGATCCCAGAAAGACTGGAGGATCACCCATTACAGGTACAGTACCAAACAAATATTTATTTGGCTTTAGTGTTCATTTTATCAGGCAAGACATTGACAACAGTTTCTTATTTACAATCAGCCTGACAAGGTCACAATAAAAAAAAAAAAAAAACAAAAAAACAGAAAATCAATTGACAAGGCAACTACGAACAAGCTTAAGTAAAACCAGTTTTTGATGACCTCATTTTTTGTTAGTGTTTTTGTAGTAAATTCTGTGCACGTGCTTACACACAAATGTACAATATTACCTTATATTCACATGTTTTTAGTTGGTGCTCATAAAACTGAAGCTCGACGTATGTCTCTATTCTGGCCACTCAGGATATCATGTTGAGTTTAAAGAGAGGAACAGTATGTTGTGGAAGAGAGCAAGTCCGGCACCTCTGAGGATGAAGGAACACAAAGTCACCGGGCTGACTGAAGGTTTGGAGTATGAGTTCAGAGTCATGGCCATCAACTTGGCTGGTATTGGCAGACCGAGTGCACCCACCGATCCACAGGTCGCCCTCGATCCTATTGGTATGTGTAAAATACCACATTTCACTCTGCATGTTTTTGCAAACTATTTTGTGATAATGTACTGATGTGTCCTGTGTCCTCAGATGCTCCGGGTAAACCTGATGTGATCAGCATCTCCAGGAGTACTGTGACCCTGCAGTGGACAGAGCCTACATTCGATGGTGGCCACAGACTGACCGGATACATTGTTGAGAGGCGTGACCTCCCCTCAAAGATCTGGGTGAAGGCCAACAATGTGAATGTTGTGGAGCCAGCGTTCACTGTCACTGACCTGCAGGAGGGTTGCAAATATGAGTTCAGAATAAGAGCCAAGAATGCAGCTGGAGCGCTTAGTCCACCTTCTGATCAGACAGACACCATTATCTGCACCGATGAATACGGTGAGATATTAAACTCTGAAAACTCTCTCCAAGGGGTTTTTCACCTCAACAGTTAGTTTTTTGCCTGAAGTAGTTGACTTTGTGAATTTGGAGTATTTTCCTTAGTTTTCCTTTCACAGAATTGTTTCCACTCAACCAGCTCTAGCTGTCGATCTGGTTCTTTTCAGTATTATTAGAAACTTGGCTGCTGGTGTGAGAACATAGTCAAAGTCAAACTAAAATCTGTCATTATGTGTTTCAGGATGCTTCCAGTGACTAATTCTTAATGCTTTGTTTTTCTAATTTGTCTACAGCTGCACCGACCATTACTATTGATGCTCAAGTGATGGAGGGTTTGACTGTCCGAGCAGGTGACACAATCATTATCACTGCCACCAGCATTTTGGGTAAACCAGCACCAACCTCCTGCTGGTCGAAGGGAGGAAAGTACTTCAAACCATCTGACATTGTTCACATCGAGGCAACTGCCACTTCCTCCACTCTGTCCATCAAGTACGCCAGCAGGAAGGACTCTGGAGAGTACACCATCACTGCCAGCAACCCCTTCGGAGTTAAAGAGGAAACCGTCAAGGTAAAAGTCTTGGATGTTCCTGGAGCTCCCGGTCCCATTGAATGCAGTGGAGTCTCCTCTGAGAAGGTGACTCTGACCTGGACAGCTCCAACCGAGGATGGTGGTTCACCCATCAAGTACTACACCCTGGAGAAGAGGGAGACTAGCCGTCTGCTATGGACCATCTTGGAAGAGAAGGTCGTTGACTGTCACTATGTGGCCAACAAGCTCATCCAGGGCAATGAGTACTTCTTCAGGGTCTCTGCTGTTAACCAGTA
The DNA here is from genome assembly GCA_037367295.1 of Apogon hyalosoma. Taxonomy (NCBI): domain Eukaryota; kingdom Metazoa; phylum Chordata; class Actinopteri; order Kurtiformes; family Apogonidae; genus Apogon; species Apogon hyalosoma. Next base: position 35,642,960 of record JAPQRP010000016.1, on the reverse strand, counting down.
TGGGTCCAGTGAGCCATCACATTCAGAGGCTGTCAAGATGGTCGATAGATTCGGTATGTTCTGTTAGGTTTTTGCACAGTACATTCATCCTAATAAGTTAAACTTCCTGGGTTCCATGTTTAAAATACAAACATATAAAATGTACATTAGATACTGCAGTTCTCACATGTTTTAATGGACTGCAGTGATGCGTACACATATGAATTCTTTAATGACCAAATGTATATGGATGAAGTTCATTAATAAGTACATCTGTCGGTCCTGTGCATCATGTAGGTCCTCCGGGTCCACCATCTAAACCAGAAGTTGAGAAGGTTGATGGACATTCAGCCACTGTGACCTGGAGGAGACCAGCTGATGACGGAGGAAGTGATATCATTGGTTACTGTGTTGAGAAGAAGGAGAAGAAGGCGATGAGATGGATCAGGGCTTCCAAGAAATCCATTGCTGAGCTCACCTACGAAGTGACCGGCCTCACTGAGGGTATTGAGTACGAGTTCAGGGTTCTGGCTGAGAACAAAGCTGGATATGGAGAACCAAGCGAACCATCGATGCCAGTTAGAACAATTGTTGCTGCCTGTGAGTAAAATAAATAGTATCAAACTGTCATATGTCAACGTTTTCAGGGTTCCTGTGGGCCACAAGATAACGTAGGAATTAGGTCTTACTTTTTTATATTCATAATGGTCTTTAAATATCCTAGATCTAAATAGGTCAAATCTGCAGAAACACTGTTCCAAAAACTTTGATATCAATTTCCTTTTAAAATATGCTATTTCTTTTATGTTCTCCAGATGTTCCTGGACCTCCAGTCAATCCAAGAGTCACAGACACAACCAAAAGCACTGCCACTCTGAACTGGGGTAAACCCCTTGATAACGGTGGACTTGAAGTCACTGGATATGTGATTGAGCACAAGAAAGAAGGAACAGAAGAATGGGTTAAGGACACACCTTCATCTCCACTTAGGATCACAGAGTTTGTTGTTCCTGAGCTGGAAACTGGTGCAAAATACCACTTCAGAATTAGCGCTGTGAATGCAAAGGGAACAGGTGAGCCAGCTGAAACACAGGAGCTGGTTGAGATCGTGGAACGTGCAGCTGAACCTGAATTTGAACTGGATGTTGAACTGAGGAGGACTCTTGTTGTCAGAGCTGGCTGCTCCATTCGTCTCTTTGTCCCGATCAAGGGACGTCCTACACCTACAGTCAGCTGGACCAAGGAAGGAGGTGCCGTCCCACGTGCGGTCATCGACAGCACTGAGTCATTTACAATGCTGCTCATCCCTGAGAGTACAAGGATTGATGCTGGTAAATATGAACTTACCCTTGAAAATTCCTCTGGAAAGAAGACTGCTGATATTCATGTGAAAGTTTTGGATTCACCTGGACCTCCGATTAACCTTAAACCGGTCAAGATTGACAAGGAAAGCATAACTCTTCAATGGGAGCTGCCTCTTATTGATGGAGGAGCCAAGATCACAAACTACATCATTGAGAAGAGAGAATCAACACGCAAGGCTTTTGCTACTGCTATAACAAGTTGCCCATCTACTTCATGCCGAATTGGTGATCTTGGCGAAGGCTGTGAATATTACTTCAGGGTGTCTGCTGAGAATGAGTATGGCATTGGTGAAGCTGTTGAAACTCCAGATCCAGTCCGTGCATCCCAGGCACCTACTCCTCCAGAGAGCATTATTCCTACTGACATCACCAAGAACTCTGTGAGCCTGGCCTGGACCAAACCCAAGCATGATGGTGGAAGCAGAATTAGTGGATATGTACTTGAAGCTCAGAAGAAGGGAACTGATCAGTGGGCCCATGTAACAACGGTGAAAACCATGGACTTCACTGTGAAGAATCTAAATGAGAATGAAGAATACATTTTCCGTGTTATGGCTGCCAATGTTGCAGGTAGAAGCGCACCACGTGACAGCAAAGCCATTGTGGTGAAGGAGTCTACCTCGCTGCCTGAGTTTGACCTACGTGGTATTTGTCAGAAGACTATTATTGCCAAGGCAGGAGATGATATCAAGGTTGAAATTCCAGTTATGGGACGCCCTAGGCCCACTGTCTCTTGGCAGAAGGATGGTGGATCCATGAAGTTCACACAGAGAACCAATGTAGAGACAACAGCTGCTACTGTTATTCTTAGCATCAATGAATGTACCAGAGCCGACAGTGGTGTGTACACTATGACTGGAAAGAACATTGCAGGATCTGTGTCAGACAACATCACTGTTAAAGTCCACGACGTTCCTGGGCCACCTAAAGGACCAATCAAGATTGTAGAGATTTCACGTACTTATTGCATCTTTGCATGGGACACTCCTGAAAATGATGGCGGAGTTCCCATCAACAATTATGTTGTTGAGATCAGAGACACCACCTCTCAGACATGGAATGAGCTGTCTTCCACTGTAATCCGTACCATGTTCAAAGCTATCCGACTGAACACAGGATCAGAGTACCAGTTCAGAGTGAAGGCTAAGAACAGATATGGTGTTGGACCTCCTATCACTTCAGCAACAGTGGTAGCTGCCTATCCATTTAAAGTCCCTGGGCCTCCTGGCACACCTAATGTTGTTGCGTTCACTAAGGACTCGATTACAATTGGCTGGAATGAGCCTGTATCTGATGGTGGAAATGAAATCATTGGATACCATGTTGAAAGGAAAGAAAGAAGCAGCATTATGTGGCAAAAGATCAGCAAGGGTATCGTGAAAGGAAACATCTTCAAATCATCTGGACTTGAAGATGGAGTTGCGTACGAGTTCCGTGTCACAGCTGAAAACATGGCTGGTATTGGTAAGCCCAGCAAGGCATCTGAAGCTATTCTGGCTTTGGACCCTGTTGACCCACCAGGTCAACCCGTGCCAACATTTGTTAATAAGAATGCTATCACAATTGAATGGACAAAGCCTGAGTATGACGGTGGCTTCAAAATCACTGGCTACACGGTGGAGAAGAGAGAGCTACCTACTGGTCGCTGGATCAGAGCTAACTTTACTAACATCATTGAGACAACATTCACTGTCAGTGGATTGACTCAAGATGCATCCTATGAGTTCCGTGTCATTGCCAGAAACTCAGCTGGTGCAATAAGTATGCCCTCTGATCCTTCAGATCCAATTACCTGCAAAGATGATATTATTGAGCCACGCATTATGGTTGATGCCATCTTTAAAGATGTTGTACTCCTGAAGGCAGGGGAGTCCTTCAAACTTGACGCAGACATTGCTGGTCAGCCAACCCCATCTATGGTTTGGACCAAGAATGGAAAAGAGGTGGAGAACACAATGAAACTGGAAGTTAGGTTTACCGATGTCACCACCACTCTAACCAATAAGGACTCAATCCGATCCGATGGAGGAGAATTTGTTCTGACTGCCACTAATGTTGGTGGCTTTGCAAAGCACATCTTTAATGTTAAAGTACTTGACAGACCTGGACCTCCAGTCGGTCCCCTAAAGGTGTCTAATGTTACTGCTGAAAACTGTGTTCTCACCTGGGCTCCACCTGCAGATGATGGTGGTGCCAAGATTGAAGGATATGTGATTGAGAAACGTGAATCAAGCAGACTAGTCTGGACCAATGTGGCTTCAGACCTGCAAGTCACACAGATCAAGGTGACCAAGCTGCTGAAAGGAAATGAATACATCTTCAGGGTTATGGCTGTAAACAAATACGGACTTGGTGAGGCTCTTGAATCTGAACCAACTATGGCTGACAATCCATACATGGTTCCAGATCCTCCAGAGAATCCAGAAGTGACAGCTATCACTAAAGATTCAATGGTTGTCATGTGGCAAGCACCTAAGAGTGATGGCGGAACTTCCATCACCAACTACAATGTTGAAAGAAAAGACAGAATTGGGCTCCGTTGGGTGAAATGCAACAAGAGGAAGGTGAAAGATCTGCAGTTCAAAGCAACAGGCCTCCTCGTTGGTCATGAATATGAATTCAGAATAGTTGCTGAGAATGCAGTTGGAGTAAGTGCACCAAGTGCTGCTAGTCCTTTCTACAAGGCCACTGATGCTCTGTACAAGCCAGGGGCCCCATGCAACCCAAGAATCTTGGACACAACCAAGTCCTCGATTACCGTTGCCTGGAACAAACCTATGTATGATGGAGGCTCAGACATCACTGGTTACATTGTGGAGACCTGTATCCCATCTGAAAAGGAGGAAGAGGAGGAGTGGACCATTGTGACGCCCAAGGAAGGACTCCTTGCTACCTCTTTCACCATAATCAACCTGAAAGAAAACCAAGAGTACAAAATTAACATTTCTGCTCTCAACAGTGAAGGAATTGGAGAACCAGCATCTGTACCTGGAAATCCCAAGGCTGAGGACAGACTCCTTCCTCCTGAGATTGATCTGGATGCTGAGCTCCGCAAGGTTGTCAGCCTTAGAGCTTGCTGCTCACTCAGACTCTTTGTCCCAATCAGAGGCAGACCAGCTCCTCAGGCCAAATGGACTAAAGAGGATGGAGAGCCTGTTGAAAGGGCAACCATTGACAGTACAACATCATACACCTCACTTGTGATTGAAAATGTTAACAGGTTTGACAGTGGAAAGTATAATCTTACAGTTGAAAACAGCTCTGGTTCTAAGACAGCTACAGTTCAAGTCAGGGTCCTCGATACACCAAGTGCACCCCAGAATCTAAAGATTACTGCTGTAACAAATGAATCTGTCACTCTAACTTGGGATCCTCCCGTAAATGACGGAGGGGTCAAGGTTAAGAACTACATTGTTGAGAAGCGTGAGTCCACACGAAAAGCCTACGCAACTGTCAACGCTAACTGTCATCATACCACTTTCACGGTTACTCAATTACTGGAAGGATGCAACTATTACTTCAGAGTTCTGGCTGAGAATGAATATGGCATCGGCCTGCCCATTGAGTCTGGTGAATCAGTTAAAGTGTCGGACAAGCCACAGCCACCAGGCAAAATTACTCTTAAGGACGTGACAAAGAACAGTGTCACTCTCTCTTGGGAGAAGCCAGAGCATGATGGTGGTAGCAGAATTGGCTGTTACGTTGTTGAGATTCAGCCAAAAGGTGTTGATAAATGGACTCAGGCTACTATTGCAAAAGACACAGAAGCTACTATCAGTGGTCTCAATGCAGGTGAAGAATACATGTTCCGTGTAGCAGCTAAAAATGAGAAGGGATCAAGTGAGCCACGTCAAATTGGTGTTCCTGTAATTGTAAAAGATCTTGTCATTGCACCAGTTGCCAAATTACTCTTCAATACATTCAGTGTGTTGGCAGGAGAAGATCTGACAGTGGATATTCCATATGTTGCACGACCCAAAGCAACTGTTAACTGGGCAAAGGATGGTCAGCCTTTGAAGAGAACTACCAGAGTGAACTTCAGTGCAACAGACACAATGCTGAACCTTAGTATAAAGGAGGCAGCTAGAGATGATGTTGGACACTATCTTATTACTCTTAGCAATACAGCAGGAGAGTCAACAGTTGACATTGGTGTTGTTGTTCTTGACAAACCTGGCCAGCCAGGCGGTCCAGTAAAGGTAGAGGAGGTCACTTCTGATAGCGCAACCATCTCATGGAATAAACCAGATTATGATGGTGGTTGTACTATCAAGCACTATATTGTGGAGAAGAGAGACACATCCACTACGAACTGGATGGTTGTATCTCCTAACCTGGCAAGAACCAAAATCAAGGCAGGCAGACTCAAGACTGGCTCAGAATATCAGTTTAGAATCACAGCAGAAAATAGATATGGAAAAGGACCAGTTCTTTTATCAGAGTGTATTGTTGCCCAATACCCATACAAACTGCCAGGGCCTCCAGGAACACCATCCATCGCAGCCTGCACCAAGGACAGCATGGTGGTGGCATGGAATGAGCCTGTAAATGATGGTGGAAGTACTATCTTGGGTTATCATCTTGAACGAAAAGAGAGAAAGAGCATTCTGTGGGTGAAACTTAACAAATCTCTTATTACTGAGCAGACCTTCAAGACCACTGGTTTGGAACCTGGAATGGAATATGAATACAGAGTTTATGCTGAAAACATTGTTGGAATTGGCAAAGCTAGCAAAGTCTCTGAGGGTGTTATTGCCAGAGATCCTTGTGATCCTCCTGGCACCCCTGAGGCAACAAAGATCACTAAGGACTCTGTGACAATTGTTTGGACCAAACCTGAGTATGATGGTGGTGCAAAGGTTACAGGCTACATTGTGGAAAAGAAGGAACTACCTGAAGGCCGTTGGATGAAGGCTAACTTCACTAATGTCATTGAGACAGAGTATGTTGCAACTGGACTTGTGCAGGATAATCAATATGAGTTCCGTGTCATTGCCAGAAATGCAGCAGGTGTTTTCAGCCTCCCCTCTTACAGCACCGGTCCAATCACTGCCAAAGATGAGATTGAACCACCACGCATCAGTATTGACCCTGAGTACACACAGACCATTGTGGTTAATGCTGGAGACAGCTTTAAGATCGATGCAGATGTTCATGGCAAACCACTGCCCTCTATACACTGGATGAAAGGAGAGCAGGAACTGGGCAACACCATTCATAGAGAGATTAAAAATATTCCAACCAAAGCTTTCATTTCTGTCAAGGAAGCTAAACTTGCAGATGGTGGCGAGTACACTCTGCTGCTGAAAAATCCAGGAGGTGAAAAGGCTGTAAAGGTCAATGTTGTTGTTCTAGACAAACCTGGAGAACCACAGGGACCTTTGATTGTTACAGGAATAATGAGTGACCGTTGCTGCCTTGCATGGAAAGCTCCTTTACAAGATGGTGGTAGCAAAATCTCCCACTATGTAGTGGAGAGGAGAGAGACAAGCAGATTGATTTGGACTGTTGTTGACCCCAAAGTGGAGAATACTTGTCTTAAGGTCAATAAACTTCTAGAAGGAAATGAATACATTTTCAGAGTCCATGCTGTTAACCAGTTTGGAAAGGGTGCACCACTTGAGTCTAGTTCAGTGATTATCAAAGATCCATACATGCTGCCTGGATCACCCAAGGCCGTGGAAGTTTCAGATATTAAAAAGGATTCCATGGTACTTACTTGGGAGGCTCCCACTGAAGATGGTGGCAGTCCTATATCTGGATATATTATTGAAAAACATGACAAAGAGGGAGTAAGATGGACCAGATGCAACAGAAAAACAGTTACCGACTTAACATTCAAGGTCACTGCACTACTGGAGGGCCACAATTATGAGTTCAGAGTTGCAGCAGAGAATGGTGTTGGGGTAGGTGAGCCAAGCTCCCCAACTGTACTCTACAAAGCTCTTGATCCTATCTTCAAACCTGGTCCACCACACAATCCAAAAGTTACTGATACTACTAAAACATCAGTATTCCTGTCATGGGGCAAGCCTGTTAATGATGGAGGCTGTGAAATCCAGGGATACATTGTTGAGTGTTGTACCACCACAGAGACAGCAGCACCAGCTGAGGCCTCTGCTGAAGCACCAGCTGCAGAGGGACCTGCTGAAGAATGGACCATGTGCACACCACCAACAGGTGTCAAGAAGACCAAGTTTGAAGTTGCCAACCTGAAAGAAAACCAAGCTTACAAGTTTAGAGTATGTGCTGTCAACAAAGTTGGAGTTGGTGAGCATGCTGATGTCTCTGGAGCTGTTGTTGCCCAGGAAAGGGCAGAAGAACCAGACCTTGATATAGACCCAGAGCTGAGAAACATTGTGACAGTTAAAGCTGGAGCTTCCCTTAGACTATTTATTCCTATTAGAGGCAGACCTGCTCCTACGATAAAGTGGAATAAAGATGAAGGTGCACTTAAAGAGGCTGCTCAGATTGAGACCACCAGCAGTTACACATCCCTTGTAATTGACAAAATGAGCAGAAATGACAGTGGGAAGTACACAGTCACAGCTGAGAACTCAAGTGGAACCAAATCTGCACTTGTAGTTGTCCGTGTTCTGGACACACCTAGTGTCCCAGTTAATCTGAAAGTTAAAGAAATTACCAACCAGTCAGTGACACTAGCATGGGAACCACCTCTGTTAGATGGCGGGTCCAAAATTAAAAACTACATTGTGGAAAAGAGAGAAAGCACACGCAAAACATATGCAGCTGTGGTCACAAATTGCCATGCTCTTTCATGGAAGATTGAATCACTACAGGAAGGCTGCAGTTATTACTTCAGAGTCCTTGCTGAAAATGCTCACGGTGTTGGTCTGCCTGCAGCAACTGCTGATCCTCTAAAGGTCTCCGAGGTGCCCCAATGTCCAAAGAACCTGACTGTTACAGACCAAACTAAAACTAGTATCTCTTTGGCCTGGGAGAAGCCCGAGTACGATGGTGGTAGTAGAGTCATGCAATACCTGCTTGAGGTGCAGCTTAAGGGCCAAGAGAAGTGGAATGGTGTTAACACATTTAAGACAATGGAGGCAACTGTTTCTAATCTTAACCCAGGAGAAGAATATCTGTTCAGAGTAACAGCAATCAACGATAAGGGAAAGAGTGATCCCAAAGTCCTTGCTGGTCCAGTGATGGCCAAAGACTTGGTCTTTGAGCCAGATGTTAGACCAGCATTTAGTAACTACAGTGTCCATGTGGGTAAAGACTTAAATGTTGACATTCCTATCATTGGACGTCCCAAACCAACAGTCACATGGAGCAAGGATGGAGCGCCTTTGAAGTTCACTACCAGAGTGAACATTCTGAACACACCAACACATACAACACTCAGCATTAAGGAGGCAGCTGGTGATGATGGTGGCATGTACAGTATAAATGTTGCTAATTCAGCTGGAAAGAAGGATACAACAGTTGAAATCATTGTACTTGACAAGCCTGGCCCTCCATCTGGCCCTGTGAGATTTGATGAAGTCACAACACAGAGTGTAACTCTTTCATGGGACCCACCAAAACACAATGGTGGATGCCAGATTTCAAATTATATTGTCCAAAAGAGAGACACCACCACAACAACTTGGGAGAACGTCAGCATAAACTGTGCCAGAACAACAATCAAAGTACCCCGACTGAAGACAGGGGCTGAGTATCAATTCAGAATCATTGCTCAGAACCGCTATGGTAAGAGTCATGGTTTGGATTCATCTTCTGTGGTTGCTCAATACCCATACAGAGAGCCAGGCCCACCAGGTACTCCTTTCATTGCTTCCCTATCAAGGGATCACCAGGTTGTTGAATGGCATGAGCCTGTGACAGACGGTGGAAGCCCAGTTCTTGGCTATCATCTTGAAAGGAAAGAGAGAAACAGCATTCTCTGGGTTAAGATTAACAAGACTCTTATTCATGAGACCACTTTCAAGAGCCACCCCTTAGAAGAGGGAGTTGAGTATGAATACAGGGCTTATGCTGAAAACATTGTTGGCATTGGTAGGTGCAGTAAGGTTTCAGAGGGCTGTGTTGCCCGTGACCAATGTGATCCTCCTGGCACACCTGAGGCCATCCATGTGACCAAAGATACCATTGTCATTCAGTGGACAAAGCCAGAGTATGATGGTGGCAGTAACATAACTGGGTATACTGTGGAGAAGCGTGATCTACCTGAGGGACGCTGGGTAAGAGCAAACTTCACCAATGTGATTGAGACTCAGTTTACTGTGACTGGTCTGACTGAAAATGCACAATATGACTTCAGAGTCATTGCTAAAAATGCAGTGGGCACTGTCAGCAAGCCATCCTATAACAGCGGACCAATCACTGCAAGTGATAAGGTGGAAGCCCCCAAATTCTCCATTGACCCTGCGTTCACCAAGACGGTTGTAATCAATGCTGGAGAGACATTCAAACTGGATGCTGATGTACATGGCAAGCCACTGCCTACAATAGTGTGGTTCAAGGAAGAAAAACCAATTGAAAATACACTCAGACTGGAAATCAAAAATACAGAAAAGCATGCAATGATTGTCATTAAGGATGCAGTCAGAATTGATGGCGGAACATATGTGCTCCAGCTGACAAATGAGGCTGGCAGTGAAACTGTTCTATTCAAAGTTGTGGTCCTAGACAAGCCTTGCCCATGTGAAGGTCCCCTCCACATCACTGGAGTTGCTGAGGATAGATGCACACTTGCATGGCGTGCCCCCCAGCATGATGGAGGCAGTCCAATTACACACTACATCATTGAGAGAAGAGAGACCAGTCGTTTAGCTTGGACTGTTGTTTCAAGTAAGTGTGATACCACCTGCTACAAAGTCACCAAACTGCTGGAAGGGAATGAGTACATGTTCCGTGTCATGGCAGTTAACAGTTACGGTGTCAGTGAGCCTCTGGAGTCTGGAGGAGTGATCATGAAGACTCCATTTATTCCTCCTGGTCCACCTCACATTGAGGATGTCTCAAACATTGCCCACGATGGCATGACCATTACTTGGTCTGCTCCTGAGTCTGATGGCGGCAGTGAGATTACCAGTTACATCATTGAAAAGAAGGACAGGGCTGGAATCAAATGGACTAGATGTAACAGACAGAAGGTCACTGACCTCTCTTTCAGAGTTACAGGTCTTTCCACTGGCCATGAGTATGAGTTCAGAGTGGCTGCTGAGAATATAGTTGGAATTGGAGAGCCAAGCCTTCCAAGTTCATACTATAAGGCCAGTGATCCAAAGTTCAAACCCAGTGCCCCAGCGTATGTGAATGTGGTTGATTCCACCAAGAGTTCTATTACAGTTTCATGGGGTAAGCCACTTTCTGATGGTGGCAGTGCCATTCAAGGATACATTGTTGAAGTCTGCAAGGCTGAGGAGGAGCAATGGAGCATGGTCACTCCTCCCACAGGCCTCCGTGTCAACAAGTATGAAATTACTAAACTTACAGAGGGCCAAGAGTACAAGATCCAGGTGTGTGCACTTAACAAACTTGGAGTTGGTGAGCCAGCTGTCCTCTCTGGAACAGCCAAACCAGAGGAAAGGGTGGACCCGCCACATATTCACTTGGACTCTGAACTGAGGAAGGGCATTGTTGTTAAAGCTGGTGCATCTGTTAAAATCCATGTTCCATTCAAGGGCAGACCAACTCCTGACATTAAGTGGACTAAGGACGAGGGAGAGCTGACTGAAAAGTCTGTGGTGGAGAAAGCCCTTAACTTCACACAGATGTCAATTGATTCATGTGACAGGAGCGATTCAGGAAAGTACACCCTGAGCCTGAGCAACAGCAGTGGTTCTGTTTCTGAAGTTGTTTCTGTTAAAGTCCTGGATACACCAGGAGCCCCACAGAACCTTGTGGTGAAAGAAGTCAAGAGGGACTCTGTCACCCTTGTATGGGATCCTCCACTGGTTGACGGAGGTTCCAAAATTAAGAACTATGTCATTGACAAACGTGAATCTACAAGAAAGGCATATGCAAATGTGTCAACTAAATGCTCTAAAACAACATTCAAAGTAGAGAATCTAATTGAAGGTGCTATGTACTACTTCAGAGTCATGGCTGAAAATGAATTTGGAGTTGGTCAGGCTGTTGAGACAAAGACAGCATCCAAAGCCTCTGAGGTGCCACTGCCAGTTGGAAAAGTTTTCCTCACAGATGTCACCAAGACTACTGCCTCATTTGCCTGGGAGAAACCTGAGCATGATGGTGGCAGCCGTATTGGTGGTTACCTAATTGAGATGCAGCCTAAGGGCACAGACAAGTGGGGAGTTGCAACCAATACAAAGACATGTGAGGGCACAGTCAAAGGCCTGACAGCTGGAACAGAATACTTATTCCGTATCATTGCTTTCAATGAGAAGGGAAAGAGTGAGCCTAAAGCACTTGCTGCACCTGTTATTGCCTCTGACATGACCATGGAGCCAAGCATTAAGATGCAGTTTAACACTTACAGTGTGTTAGCAGGAAAGGATTTGAAGTTGGAATTCCCTGTGCTTGGAAGACCCAAACCTAAGGTGACTTGGAGCAAAGATGGTCAGCCTCTTAAGGTAACATCTAAACTCAATGTGATAAACACACCAGAAACAACTGGAATTCAAATTACAGAGGCAAGCAAAGACGACTTTGGTAAATATTCCATTACAGCCGCTAATACTGCAGGCACAATTACTGAGGATGTGTCAGTCATTATCCTTGACAAACCTGGTCCACCAAAAGGTCCGATCAAGGTTGTTGAAGTAAGCAATACATTTGTCCATCTATCCTGGGAGCCTCCAGAGTACACTGGTGGATGCCAAGTGAAGAATTACATAGTGGAGAAAAGAGACACCACCACCACAACATGGCAAGCAGTCACTACACAGCTGGCTAGAACAGCTATCAAGATCACCAAGCTGAAAACTGGTGCAGAATACCAGTTCAGAATTATAGCTGAGAACAGATATGGAAAGGGTGCACCTCTGGAGTCCAAGGCCATTGTTGTGCAGTATCCCTACAAACCACCAGGGCCTCCAGGAACACCATATGTCAAATCTGCAACTAAAGAGATGATGATCATTGAGTGGAATGAGCCTGTGAATGATGGTGGAAGTGCAGTTATTGGTTATCATCTGGAAAGCAAGGAGAGAAGTAGTATTCTGTGGAACAAACTGAATAAGACACTCATCACAGATACTCTGTTCAAGATCTGCAATCTAGAAGAGGGTATTGGATATGAATTCAGAGTTTATGCTGAAAATATTGTTGGCATTGGTAGATGCAGTAAAGTTTCAGAATCTTTTGTAGCTCGTGATCCTTGCGATCCTCCTGGTGCACCTGAAGCTGTCAGTATTACTAAGAACCTCATCAAGATTCAGTGGACCAAACCTCAGTATGATGGTGGAAGCAAAGTAAATGGATATATTGTTGAAAGAAAAGATCTTTCCTCCCCTGATTGTCGCTGGGTAAGAGCCAATTTCACTAATATAATTGAGACTGAGTATGTCATCACTGGTCTGACAGAGAATGAACAGTATGAATTCAGAGTTATTGCCAGAAATGCAGCTGGAGTCTTCAGTGAGCCATCTGACAGCTCTGGACCCATTACTGCCACTGATGAAATTGAACCACCAAGGGCCTCCATGGATCCCAAATACAAAGATGTCATTGTCGTTAATGCTGGACAGCACTTGCTCCTTGATGCGGACATTCATGGAAAACCAATTCCTGATGTTGTCTGGCTGAAAGAGGGCAAGGAAATGGACAAAGCCCTGCGCATTGAGGTGAGAACCACCCAGAAACGTGCAGCCATGACTATCAAGGATGTAACCAAACTTGATGGTGGCCACTATGATCTTGTCCTCAAAAACCTGGGCGGTATCAAAACAATCCCCATCACTGTCAAAGTCCTTGATAAACCAGGCCCTCCCACTGGACCCATGAAAATCACAGGAGTAATGGCTGACAGGTGCATTCTTTCCTGGACTGAGCCAGCTCTGGATGGTGGAGCTAGTATCACTCACTATACTGTTGAGAAAAGAGAAACCAGCAGATTGTCCTGGACAATGGTTGCATCAAATGTCAAGGGTCTGTACCATAAACTGACAAACTTACTCCCTGCAAATGAATACATTTTCAGAGTCAGGGCGGTCAATAAATATGGTGTTGGTGATTATCTTGAGAGTGAACCTATCATTGCACGCAATCCTTACAAACCACCGAGTGCTCCTGGAACTCCGGAAGCAAGTCAGATCACAAAGGACTCTATGGTTCTTTCATGGAGTCCTCCAGAACTAACTGGTGGAGCTGATATTGAAGGATATCACCTTGAAAAACGTGACAAGGATAGTGTAAGGTGGACTAAGTGCAACAGACAAAAGTTGACAGACACTCACTTCAAGGTCACAGGTCTGATGACTGATCACTTCTATGAGTTCCGTGTAGCTGCTGAGAATGAGGCTGGTATGGGAGACCTCAGTGAGCTGTCCTTATTGTATAGAGCATGTGATGCGACAACACCACCAGGACCTCCACATCATCCAAAGGTAGTAGACTCCTCAAAGTCTTCTGTCTCTCTGTCATGGGGCAAACCTGACTTTGATGGTGGTGCATATGTTAAGGGTTATATTGTTGAAATGAGGGAATACACACCAGTTCCTGAAGAAACAGAAGAGGCAGAAGTAGCACCAGCAGTACAGCCACCAGTTGAAAAGGAATGGACTATGTGTACTCCACCTACTGGCATTCAAGCCACTAAACTAACTGTGGTTGATCTTAAAGAAGGCGTAGAGTACCAATTCCGTGTCTGTGCTATCAACTCTGAGGGAGTTGGAGAGGCTGCTAATGTCCACGGTACCGTAGTGACTTCTGATAGGATAGAAGCACCAGAGATTGAGCTGGATGCTGATCTCAGAAAGGTGGTTTCTGTTCGTGCTGGAGGAACTCTCCGTCTGTTTGTCACCATTAGAGGAAGACCTCAACCTGCTGTGAAATGGGAAAAGGTTGAGGGTACTCTCACAGACCGTGCTGCTATTGACACAACTAGTTCATACACTATGCTTGTCATTGACAACGTTAACAGATTTGACAGTGGCAAATACTCACTGTCACTTGAGAACAGCAGTGGCACAAAATCTGCGATTGTCGCAGTGAGGATTTTGGATACACCAAGTGCACCACAGAACTTTGCTGTGAAAGAGCTCAAGAAGGATTCTGTGACTCTGGCCTGGGATAGTCCACTCACTGATGGTGGTTCTAAAATCACAAACTACATTGTAGAGAAGAGAGAATCTGTCAGGAAGGTCTACACTACTGTAACCAGCAACTGCACAGCCAATTCATTCAAGATTGAAGAACTACCCGAGGGTGGTATTTTCTACTTCAGAGTCTGTGCTGTTAATGAATTTGGCCAAGGACAGATGGTTGAAACCAAAGAGATTAAAATATCTGAGGTACCTCTGCCACCAAGCAAGGTTACTCTTGTAGACATGACAAAGACCAGCGTGACACTTGCATGGGACAAACCTGCTCATGATGGTGGAAGCAAAGTAATGTGCTACAATGTAGAATTTAAACCTAAGACTGGAGATAAATGGGGAACAGCCTGCACAGTCAAAGTGCCTGAAGCAACTATTCCTAATCTGACTCCTAATGAAGCCTATCTATTCAGAGTCGTTGCAATCAATGAGAAAGGAAAGAGCGAGCCAAAAGACCTTGGTTTACCTGTGGTTGTAAAGGATGTTGCAATTGAGCCATCTGTGAACTTACTGTTCACCACTTACAGTGTTAAGGCTGGAGATGATCTCACTGTTGAGGTACCAGTGAGAGGCAGACCCAAGCCTGTTGTGTCCTGGAAGAAAGATGGCCTTCCTCTGAAGCAGACATCCTCCTTGACCATTCTAAACACTGCAACATCATCCAAAATTATCATTAAAGAAGCTGCCAGAGACCATGTTGGCAAGTATGAGATCACCCTAGCCAACTCAGCCGGCTCTGTGACCACTGATATTGGAGTTGTTGTCCTAGATAAGCCTGGCCCACCTAAAGCTATTAAGGTAGATGCTGTGACCTCAGACAGCATCACTCTGTCCTGGTCACCACCTGAATATGATGGTGGCTGCTCCATCAGTAATTACATTGTGGAGAAGAGAGACACTAACACTCAAGAGTGGCAGATGGTAGCAAGCAATGTGGCCAGAACAGCTTTCAAAGCTGGCCGTCTGACACATGGAGCAGAGTACCAGTTCCGCATTTATGCAGTCAACAGATATGGAAAGAGTACATATCTGGATTCACCTGGAATCACTGCTCAGTACAACTTCAGACAACCTGGACCTCCTTCTACACCTATTGTGAAGTTGGCCACCAAATCTTACATGTTGGTGACTTGGAATGAGCCGGTCAATGATGGTGGCAGTCCTGTCCTTGGCTATCATCTGGAGAGGAAGGAGCGTACTAGCATTCTTTGGACAAAGATGAATAGAGGAATGATCAAAGATACAGAATACAAGGTTCAAGGCATTGAAGAAGGCATGATGTATGAATACCGCATCTATGCTGAAAATATAGCTGGCATTGGTAAAGCCAGCAAGGCCTGCGAAGCTGTGGCAGCCAGAGATCCATGCGATCCTCCTGGCACACCTGTAGTCACTGCAGTTACCAGAACATCTGTCTCCCTGTCTTGGGATAAACCAGAGTATGATGGTGGAGCCAAGGTTTCTGGATACATCATTGAGCGTAGAGACCTTCCTGAAGGACGCTGGACTAGATGCAACTTCACCAATGTGCCAGAGACCCACTATGATGTGACCGGTCTCACAGAGAACAATCAGTATGACTTCAGGGTCATTGCTAAGAATGCAGCTGGATGCTTCAGTGGACCATCTTACAACACTGGCCCCATTACTGTCAAAGATGATGTTGATCCCCCACGCATAATGATGGATGTTAAATTCAGAGAGACTGTGTTTGTGAAAGCAGGAGAAACGCTGAAGATTAATGCTGACCTTGCTGGACGCCCAGCCCCGGTTGTCTCCTGGACTAAAGATGGCAAAGAGATTGAGCTCAGAGCCAGGATTCAGATAATTTCAACAGACACCAGCACATCTGTTATAGTGAAAGACTGCATCAGAAGAGATTCTGGACAGTATGTTCTCACTTTACAAAACATTGGTGGAACAGTTACCATGCCAGTAAACTGTGTGATACTGGATAAGCCTGGCCCATCAGCAGGACCACTGCAGATCACCGGACTCACAGCCGAGGAGTGCACTCTATCATGGGGTCCACCTCAAGAGGCTGGTGGTGCTAGTATAACACATTATGTTGTTGAAAAGCGTGAGACCAGCCGCTTGGCATGGACACTGGTGAAGGGGGATGTCACAAAAACGTACTACAAAGTGACCGGGCTGCTCAAAGGCAATGAGTATATTTTCAGGGTTTTGGCCGTCAATAAGCATGGACATGGTGAAGCTCTTGAGAGTGATACTGTTAAAATTACAGATCCATTCACTGTGTCCACTGCTCCAATGAGTGTTGATGTTACTGAGATAACTGGTGATTCAATGATTCTCACCTGGTGCAAGCCAGTCAGTGATGGTGGAAGTCCCATCGCTGGATATGTGATTGAGCGTCGTGAAAAGACCAGTATGCGCTGGGTCCGTGTGAACAGAGATCTAGTTGTTGAATGTACTGCAGTGGCCACCAAACTGCGCAAGGGTTGTGAGTATGACTTCAGAGTTTATGCAGAAAATGCTGCTGGTGTCAGTCCTCCAAGTGAACCATCTGCTGTATTCAGAGCAGCTGATCCTTTTGTCGTTCCCTCTTGTCCAACTAAGCCAAAGATTGTAAGTTCAACCAAAGACAGTGTATCCATTGTCTGGAAACCACCAACAGAAGATGGTGGTGCTCCTGTTCTTGGATACAGTGTTGAATATAGGGACTTCATTTGCAAACCTCAGCCGGAGGTTGAGGATGAAGAGGAAGAGTATGAGGAAGAAGAAGAGGAGGAGTCACCTGAAGAACTGGCAAGATGGGTTGAGGCTATTCCTCTTACTAAGAGCTTGGAGTTCACAATCACTGGACTGAAGACAGATGCAGAATATGAATTCTGTGTGAAGGCAATAAATAAAATTGGCAGCAGTGTACGCAGTAAATATTCTGATGCTGCCGTGGCATCGGACAGAACCGCAGAGCCATCATTTGATGTTGACATTGAAATGCGCAAAGTACTTATTGTGAAACATGGCACAGCATTTACTGTAAATATACCATTTAAGGGCAAACCTGTTCCATCAGTAGTCTGGGCCAAGGAAGGAGTGGATCTAAAGGTGAGAGGAACCATTGAATCAACAGAATCCAGCACCTCACTGACAATCGAGAAGTCAACCAGGTATGACTCTGGAGAGTACAGTGTCACCATTGAATCACCTTTGGGAACAGCAACACTGCCCGTGGCTGTCAAGGTACTCGACTCTCCTGGACCCCCACTCAATGTTAAGGTCTCAGCAGTTACCAGAGATTCTGCAACCCTCACCTGGGAACCTCCAGAGAATGACGGCGGGGATGCAGTGAAGGCTTACCATGTAGAGAAACGTGAAGCCAGTAAGAAGACCTGGGTATCTGTGACCAGCAACTGCCATGCTCTGACATACAAAGTAGAAGATCTGCAAGAGGGAGCCATGTATTACTTCAGAATTATTGGAGAAAATGAGTATGGAGTGGGTGTTCCCCAGGAGGCCAAAGGTGGTACAAAGATCACAGGTAAGACATGTAATTCCTTTTCACTCTAGTTTGTTTCCTTTGCATTTTTTTATCAAACAGTATATTAATAAGTTTCATCTGCCTGTTACAGAGGTACCAACTCCACCCATGAAACTTGGAGTTGTAAATGTTACCAAGGATTGTATTACAATTGCTTGGACCAGACCTGAGTATGATGGAGGCAGCAGAGTGACTGGTTACCTGATCGATGCTCTGGAGAAGGGACAGACCAAGTGGGTGAAGTGTGCCACTGTGAGGACCATGACCCACACTATCAAGAGCCTGAGGGAAGGTGCTGAGTATTTCTTCAGAGTCCGGGCTGAGAACCATGCAGGACTCAGTGAACCAAAGGAAATGATTGTACCTGTTCTTGTCAAGGAAATACAAGGTATTAACTTCATCTTCAACTTCCCATAGTGTGGTTTGATGGATTGCTAATTGCATCTCAACAGCAAGTAGTAGAAAACAGGAGATAAGGGAGCAAACAGAACTCTCATGAATGAATATAAATAAATAAGATTTTCAAATTTTGATTATTACATTATTACATTTCATTACCAGGAATATCTCATTGCTCTTATGGACCTAAAATAATTAAATATGAATCAGACCATATTTAGATATGCTGTATTATTCATTGTTATACTAAGGTGAATTATGACATGACTTATCACTCTTGTGTTTGTGTTTTAACAGAGGCTCCAGAGTTTGACCTGAAGAACTACCCTAAGAACACAGTTTATGTAAAAGCCGGATCAGATCTGACCTTTGAGATTCCTATGACTGGCAGGCCAATGCCTAAAGTGACTCTATCCAAGAACAATGTTGTCATCAAGGGATCGAAGAGGCTGCTGGCTGAAGTAACTCCAGACAGTTTGATTATGACCCTGACTGAAAGCATCTCCAGTGATGCTGGTAAATATGAGATCACTGCTTCAAACGCAGGAGGAACCACCAAGATCTTCATCATTTTTGTTGTTCTGGATCAGCCTGGGCCTCCTATTGGTCCAGTGGAGATCGGAGAAGTTGGAGAAACCACAGTGTGTCTCAAATGGGCTCCTCCAGAGTATGACGGTGGTAGTCCTGTTACCAACTACATTGTTCTGAAACGTGAAACCAGCACTCCGACCTGGGCAGAGGTGTCGACCAGTATTGCCAGAAGCTCCATCAAAGTAACAAAGTTGTCTAAAGGAGAGGAGTATCAGTTCAGAATTAAAGCCCAGAACCGCTACGGAGTCAGCAGCCACATTGACAGCAAACCAGTCACCATCAAACTCCCATACAGTGAGTCCACACTGTCCATTGAATGCTGTTTGTATTTAAGACACTTTGGATTGAAGCAATACAGAGCATTAGGGAACTGCCAACAAAAATACAGGTTTTAATCTGTACACGTGATATCGTATTTTCTTCTTGCTGCTTTTATACAGCTGTTTAGATGAAAGTCACTCAGCTGTAATTCAAAATATCAGAGTTTCTGTCATATTTATCTTAAAACTATATCCACATCTAGATACTTAATATCAAAGTATTGTCTAGGAAATCTCATGAAACTCCATCAAAAATTCTCAGCTTATTCAAAATGCAGCAACTGAAAGAGCAGTGTTTTGGAAAGGGGATCACTATATCACTTCCTCTAATTGTCCATATAGTGTGTATTTCATTTGCCCTTTGTTTAATAACTATAAATGTCATTTAACTCTAAAATGGATTCTCCATTACAGCCATCCCTGGACCTCCGTCCACACCTTGGCTAGGATTTGTCTCCAGGGAGAGCCTGACCGTTTGCTGGAATGAGCCGGTGAATGATGGTGGAAACCCTGTATTCGGATATCATCTGCAGATGAAGGAGAGGAGTAGCATCATGTGGCAGAAGGTCAATAAAACAGCCATTCCAGGAAACCAATGGCGTGTCACAAACATCTGCCCTGGACTGATCTATGAATTCAAAGTGGCTGCTGAAAATGCAGCTGGTATCGGAAAGTTAAGCAAGACATCTGAAGAGGTTCTGGCTATCGATGCCTGTGGTGAGTGTTTTTAGTTTCATATCTGTCTCCAGTTTGTCACAAAGTTAGATCATTTAACAAAAAATATTGATGTGTGATTTGAATACTAAAAAACCTGAGAGTGACATTGTTTAATTGTTGCAGAGCCCCCAGCAAATGTGAGAGTCACTGAAGTGACCAAGAACTCAGTGAGTCTGGCCTGGCAGAGGCCTCCATTTGATGGCGGTAGTAAAATCACCGGCTACAACGTGGAGAGGAGAGAAGCTCCAAACGGCAGGTGGGTGAAGGCCAACTTCTCCAATGTGATCGAGCTTGGCTTCACGGTGTCCGGACTGAACCAGAATGAGTCCTATGAGTTCAGAGTTTACGCCAAGAATGCCGTCGGGTCCATCAGCAACCCATCATTCATCGCTGGACCAGTCACCTGTGTGGACGCATGTGGTGAGTTACATGGTAGACATTAAAACTGTGTAATGTTATGTATTGAAATACTTAAGCGGAGTGTCGTAGAAAATTGATGAAAGGCTTTTGGATATAAATAAATAATCAAACTAATGAGTAATAGCAAAACTAAATAATCTGTCACCATGACTAGTCAGATTGTATATCTTTGAATGTTGATGCAGAAACTGATGTTAAAATTGTGGTGCACTTCAGCTTTGGTAGAAAGTTGATAATCTGACTGAATCTTGACTATCTCCACAGCAGTATTTATTCAGAAAGGCAGGCTGTAAAAGTACTTACCCGTTATTTCAGAATGTTGAACATGTAAACTTTTTCTTACAACTCTTTTTTTTTCTCTTTTGAAGAAGTAGTTTTATTTAGGTTTTAAAGTTTTGAAGGTTTTTCATTGGTTGTTGCTTCTATTTCTCCCTTTAGTACAATAGTACCATGTTTTTCCTCTGTGGTTAAAAGGTGATTGGCAGACAACTTTAATTCATTGCTGTTGTCTTCTGAAAAGAGGATTGTCATAAACAGTTTAATTTTTAATAATTTGCCTATTCAGACATTAGAAAACCACTATCCTCTCTACTTTATCTCTGGTTCTGAATCCTTCTGTTCAATTTCTGTATGTTACTGATGGAAGTACATTGTGTTCTACAGGAGCTCCAGCCATCGATCTTCCTCCAGAGTATCTGGATGTGGTTCAGTACAAAGCCGGTTCCTCAGTTAAACTGAGAGTCGGAATCATTGCTAACCCTCTGCCAACCATCGAGTGGCAGAAGGATGGAAAGGAGCTTGTAGCAACTTCTACTGTTTCTGTGGAAAGTACGACAGACTCCTCTGCCGTTCTGATAAAGGATGCAACTCGCTATGCAACAGGATCATACGAAATTAAGATCAGGAATGCTCTGGGCTCTGCATCTGCGACCATCAGGATGGAAGTCTTAGGTATTTAGAGCTTCATCCTCACTGCCTTGTTCATTCCTGTCTGAATTGCTACAACTCTTACTCACCGTCTTCAATTATCCTTCTGTTGTTAATTCATTCTTTCTTTTTTATCTTCGCTCAGACAAACCTGGTCCACCAGCTGGGCTCATTAACTTCAACTCAGTCACTGCAGACCGCATTGTGTTCAGCTGGGAACCCATTCCAGAGTCCGATCAAGGAGGATCCAAAGTAACCCACTACATTGTGGAAAGACGCGAAACCAGCAGAGTGGTCTGGTCCACAGTGTCAGACAACCTCGAACAGAACTTCGCCTCCGTTGGCAAACTGGTTCGTGGAAACGAGTATGTGTTCCGTGTGATGGGAGTCAACAAATTTGGAGTTGGAGAAGCATTGGAGTCAGAGCCAGTCATCGCCAAGAACGCCTTTGGTGAGACCTATTAATGCTGTTCATGTTGACAATTTTATAAATAACCCAAACATCACAACTTTAAAAAGTTTATAACTGTATGTTATACTGCATTTTTTTACACATTTTATGAACACATTTGTTTTATCATTTCCCCAGTGAATCCTGGGCAGCCTCGTACTCCTGAGGTCAACACCATCACTAAGACCTCGATGATCGTAGAATGGGACAAACCCGGCGTAGATGGAGGCAGCGCTGTGACAGGATATTATCTGGAGAGACGAGATAAGAAGAGTCTGCGCTGGATCAAAGTTTACAAAGATCCAGTCAGTGACATCAAACAGGCTGTTTATCATCTGACTGAAGGAAACGAGTACCAGTACAGAGTCTGTGCCATTAATAAAGCTGGAGAGGGACCATTCTCTGATGCCTCAGACTTCTACAAAGCTGCTGATCCAGTTGGTAAGAAATCCAGATCCACAAGTAATGTATGCACAGATTTATGTTTACATCCAACATATGCCACATTTTAAATATGTTTTCACAGTCTGGAACAGAAAATATGTTTTTAGTTACTACTGTGTCAGAAAATTACATGAATTAAATGAATGAAAAAAATACTGTCAAGACAAACCAAAAAGTGGAAAATAAACATAGAAGATTGAGACTTTGTTAAATAAAGCAAAATAAAAAAAAGTTGTACAATACCAGGTATAATCACATTCTCTGAAAATCTGGAAAATTATCACATTTTCCAGTTTTCTGTCCATAACTATAAAAACAGATGTTATCTTTAAATAACTTTACAACATAAATGGCATCACATAGAAAACTGGCAAGGAAACACAATTTTTAATTTTCTTTTTTTACCAAATTTACTGAACATCTTAAAAAGAAAATATTAGTTGAAACTTTGAATTAAACAAAATGGATGGAGACAGAACCCTGACAATAACCGATGCTCTAACCTTCCACCTCTTTTTGAAACAGATCCACCAGATGAGCCTTGTAAACTGAAGGTGGTCGACTCCACAAAGACCTCCATCACTTTGGGCTGGTCCAAACCTGAATGGGACGGAGGCAGCGAGGTGACCAGCTACATGGTGGAGAAACTAGTGGAAGGACAAGAAGAATGGGCCATGATCACTACCAAGGGAGAGGTCAAGACCACCGAATATGTTGTTCATGATCTAAAACCTGACATCAACTACTTCTTCAGAGTGTCTGCTGTGAACTGTGCCGGCCGTGGAGAAGCATTAGAAATGACTGAACCTGTGCAGGCCAAAGATATCCTGGGTAAGTCCATGAGTCAAACTGAAACCGGTTACATATAAAGTTTTATTCACAAAACTTTGTTTTAAGTTACATATTAACTTTCTGCTGAAATATTACAAATACAAAGTGTTACTTAAATTAACAATATGTTCTCTTGTTTTCCTTGTTATACATTGTTTTCTATTTGTGACATTGTTTTTATCTGTGCTTTCCACAGAGGAGGCCCAGATTGATTCTGATGTGGCCATGAGAACTCACTATATCGTGAAGGCCGGTAAAGATGTGGAACTGTCTGTTCCCATCAAGGGCCGTCCTGCTCCAACTGCCTCCTGGAGTAAGGGTGAAGAATGCATTGACCGTGACCCCAAGTATGAGTTCCACCACTCAGACACCACCACAGTGCTCGTTATGCGTGAGGTGACCAGACTCGACACTGGAAAGTACACGGTGAAAATTGAGAATGGAGTGGGAGAGCCCAAGACCCTGACCCTGTCTGTGAAGGTCCAGGACACTCCAGCTCAATGCAGGAACCTGGTCCTTAAGGATGTGACTCGTGGTAGAGTGACTCTGTGCTGGGAGCCTCCACTGCTCGATGGAGGAGCTGAGATCACAAACTACATAGTGGAGAAGAGAGACTCATCAAAGAGATCATATTCTGCAGTAACTAGCAAGTGCACAGACCTGACATACACTATCGAGGATCTGTCTGAGAAGACATCTTTCTTCTTCCGTGTGCTGGCAGAGAATGAAAATGGAGTTGGTGATCCATGTGATACACTGGAACCAGTGAAGGCCACAGAGACTCCAGGACCAGTTAAAGAGGTGTCTATGAAGGATTCATCCAAGACTTCTGTGACTCTGCAGTGGTTGAAACCAGATTATGATGGCGGCAGCATCATCAGTGACTATGTCATTGAGATGAAGATGAAGGGTGAAGAGTCTTGGTCTTTGGGAGGATCCAGCAAGCATTGCGAGTTTGAGGTCAAGAAGCTGAAGGAGCACTCTGACATGGTCTTCAGAGTTGCTGCAAGAAATGAGAAGGGACGAGGTGACTTTGTGGAGGTTGGACCTATTAAAGTCATTGACTACATTATCACCCCTGAAGCCTGCCTTGCAGAGTACCCAGGTGGTCGCATCAATGTCAGGCTTGGACACAATGTCCATATTGAGCTGCCATACAAAGGCAAGCCCAGACCTGCAATCTCATGGTTGAAGGACAGCCTACCTCTGAGGGAGAGTGACCAAATTCGCTTCAAGACCACTGAGAACAAAGCCACTCTGATGATGAAGAATGTTACAAAGGAAAATGAGGGTAAATACACACTCACCCTCGACAATAAGGTGAACAGGAAGTCCTTCCACATCCATGTGGTCACACTCGGACCACCATCGAAGCCAGCTGGAATGATCCGTCTGGATGAGGTTAGGGCCGAGAGCATCAGGATCTCCTGGGATGAACCAAATGATGATGGTGGTGGAGATATCACCTGCTACACTGTGGAGAAGCGTGACACCTCAAAGTCTGACTGGAAGATGGCATGCTCTAGTGTAGAGGGAACCGAGTTTAAGGTGCCAAATCTGATCAAGGGAGTCCAGTACCAATTCAGAGTCCGTGCTGAGAACAGATATGGAGTCAGCGAGCCCCTGCTGTCTCAGATGGTCATTGCCAAACACCAGTTCAGACCTCCAGGCCCACCAGGTAAACCTGTGGTCTACAATGTGACAAATGATGGCATGACCATCCAGTGGGAAAAACCCATCTACGATGGCGGTACCCCAATCCAGGGCTACCATGTAGAGAAGAGGGAAAAGAACAGCATCATGTGGCAGAAGGTCAACCCGATGCTCATCAAAGAAACAGACTTCAGGATCCTGGAGCTGATTGAAGGCCTTGAGTATTCATTCAGAGTTTATGCCCAGAATGATGCCGGATTCAGCCGCATGAGTGATGAGAGCAAACCCACCATGGCTGTTAGTCCTGTTGGTGAGTTCTTAGTCATAACTGTGAGACCTCTGAAATCTTCTGTTACAGTTTGTGTAATTAGATTTCCCTACAATGGCATATATCACTATACGGTGTTAGTTCTGTAAATTCAGTTAAAACAACGGTTTAGAATTCGTCTGTTCAGATTCTTATTGGCTGTTTTGTTTTGTTGCCATCTTGCTAATATCCTCACTATTGTCAATTCTTTAGATCCTCCTGGTCAGCCAGACTACACTGATGTGACAAGTGACTCCGTGACTTTGAAATGGGATGCACCCAAACGTGACGGTGGAAGCAAGATCACCGGATACACCATTGAGAAACGACAGGGACACGGTCGCTGGTTCAAGGCCAACCTGACTGATGTCCATGAATGTCTGCATACCGTCACCGGTCTGGCAACCAACGAGCGCTATGAGTTCAGAGTGATTGCTAGAAATGCCATCGGTGTCGTCAGCCCTCCATCTAACTCCTCTGGTTTGATTGTGGTCAGAAGTGAGAATGGTGAGTAAATACAGAGTTAGCAACAGGGATGATTTTCTACACGGACATTATTAGATCCAATAAAATTAGATCTTATAAGCCTATTACTGTTTTGAAACTGTCTTAAAGTCAATCATTCCTTTTCTCATTTTCTGTCTATGCTCTAATGTTATTTAGTAGCACAGCAGAAAAACAAGATGTGATATTAACTGATTTACCTACTTTTCTAAATCAGCCGCTCCAAATATCGAGTTTGGGCCTGAGTACTTCGAAGGCCTGACAGTGAAGGCTGGAGACAACATCAGGCTGAAGGTGACCATCACTGGACGCCCTGTTCCTAAAGTGGTCTGGTTCAGAGATGGTGTAGAGGTGACCAAGAAGATGATGGACATCATTAACATTCCTGGATCCAGCACCCTGTTTGTCAGAGATGCAGATCGTAGCCATCGTGGCCTCTACACTGTAGAAGCCACAAATGGATCTGGAAGCAAGAAGGAGGATATTCTTGTTCAAGTCCAAGGTATAAGGTTTTGACTTGTTATTGCTATATCCATTTATTCGTTTTCTATTTTATAAAACATAAAATTTTGAATAAAAGAAAGTCCTCAAGGAAAGTCACACTAGCGAGAAATCAAATCGTCTTCAACACAATCACCTTAAATTAAGAAAAATATTTTACCAGTTAGATAAACCTTTGTTCGATCTCATAAAATTACAATAAAAATCTAGCCACTGAAATATTCTAAGCAATTTGAAATGGACAGTGTACATTAAGTTTGTTAATTATTTCAATTTCCCATCTCTGTGTTGCAGATACTCCTGGAGAGCCAGTCGGACCCATCACTTTCAGTGACATCTCAGAGGGCAGGTGCACTCTGTCCTGGAACCCTCCTGAAAATGACGGCTGCTCTGAGATTTCACATTATATTGTTGAGAAGAGGGAGACTGCCAAGATTTCCTGGGCCTTAGTGTCTGATGAGTGTAAGGAGTGCACATTCAACGCCACCAAACTCATCAAGACCAATGAGTACCAGTTCAGGGTGTCTGCCGTCAACAAGTTTGGAGTCGGTCGACCACTGGAGTCCAGCCCCATCATTGCCCAGCTTCAGTACAGTAAGTGGGAAAAGCTTTTCACTACATCATTTGACTAATTAACACATTATTACAAGCAGAGATATAATGCCTTACACATGATAATATTTCCTGATGTATGGTTCTTGGATCTCCAAGTCTTTGAAAAATGTCAATTTTCTCTTACCTTCTCCAATGAACTTCAAAAACACCACACCTATGTCAAGTATATGAAATACAAGAAGTCACTGTATAGTTTTTATTAATCTGATCGTTATTGTCCTCCAGCGACTCCTGATGCTCCTGGTACTCCTGATGCCACTGAGGTGACTGGAGAGAGCATCACTCTGTCCTGGACTCCTCCATCTTCTGATGGAGGAAATCCCATCCAGTATTACATCATAGAGAAACGGGAGAAGAAGACTGTCCGCTTCTACAAGGTGATTACCAAAAAGCCCATCATTGAATGTGCTCACAAGGTTCTCCATCTGACCGAGGATATGGAGTATGAGTTCCGAGTCATGGCTGTGAACGATGCTGGTGTTGGTGCTCCTAGCAACATCTCTATGCCAATCAAAGCCGCTGAACCAAAGGACATCCCCTGTGCTCCATCTGTGGTCTGCGTGTCCGACTCCACCAACACCTCCATCAGTCTGGAATGGACCAAACCTGCTGACGACGGAGGTATGGAGATCCTGGGCTACATTGTTGAGATGGTGAAGGGAGAAGGAGATGAATGGAAGAGAGTAAATGAAGAGCTGGTAGCAGAAACTCAGTATGTGGTGACTGGACTACAGACAGAAGCCGAGTATAGGTTCAGAGTTGCAGCTGTCAATCATGTGGGCAGAGGTGAGGATAAGGAGACCCCAGAGCCAGCTCAGGCTGTAGACCGGTTGACAGCTCCTCAAGTGGACATCGATGCCACCTTCAAGCAGACACACATCGTCAAGGCTGGTGGATCAGTTTGTCTGGGCATCCATTTCAGAGGAAAGCCTGTTCCCACTGCCACCTGGGTGAAGGAAGATGGAGAACTAAGCGTTAAGTCAGAGATCACAACAACAGACGGTTACACCTCTCTCAGCCTTGAAAACTGCTCTAGAAATGATACTGGCAAATACACAGTCAACCTGGAGAACGTCAGCGGCAGCAAGGCAATTACATTCACTGTGAAGGTGATGGACACTCCTGGACCACCACAGAATGTGGCTTTCAAAGAGGTCTCAAGAGGAACTGTCACTCTAATTTGGGAGACACCTCTGAACGATGGCGGAGCCAGAATCCACCATTATATTGTAGAGAGGCGTGAGGCCAGCCGCCGCACTTGGCAGCAGTCTGGCAGCAAGTGCACAGGCCACATCCTGAAGATCCAAGACCTACTGGAAGGAGTGCCATACTTCTTCAGAGTGTCAGCTGAGAACCAGCATGGTATGGGTGAGGCATTTGAGTTGACCGAGCCAGTCATTGCCACTGCTGAACCAGCTTCACCGAAGAGACTAGACGTCCTGGACACCACAGACAGCTCTGTGTCTCTGGGATGGCTCAAACCAGAACATGATGGTGGCAGCCGCATCCAGGGCTATGTCATTGAGGCCAGGCCAAAGGGAGGTGAAAAATGGATGGTGGTTGGCAACACAGTGAATCTCACCTATACCGTTGAAAAGCTCAATAAGGGAGATGAATACGACTTCCGTGTTAAGGCTAAAAATGAATCTGGCTACAGCACAGCAAAGGAAACTCTGGCTCCTGTGCTGGTCAAAGAGCCTCACATCGAACCTTCCGCTGACCTGAGCGAGATCACCAACCAGCTCATCACTTGCAGGTCTGGCAGCACCTTCACCATTGACATTCCCATCAGTGGTCGACCCGCTCCAAAGGTTGCATGGAGACTTGAAGAGTTGAGGCTGAAGAATTCCGATAGAGTCACCATCAAGGTAACAAAGGATAGAACCAGCATCTCGGTGAAGGAGGCCATGAGAGGAGATGGTGGTAAATACTACCTGACCCTGGAAAATGTCACAGGAACCAAGACATTCACTGTTGAGGTCAATGTGACTGCCAGACCCAGTCCTCCAACTGGACCTATTGAGGTCTCCTCCATCACATCCGAGTCTTGCGTCCTAAACTGGGAGCCACCAGAGGATGATGGCGGCACCAGCATTACCAACTATATTGTGGAGAAGCGTGAGTCTGGCTCAACCGCCTGGCAGCTGATCAACTCCAGCGTAAAGAGAACATCTCTCCATGTCAGCCATCTGACCAAGTACATGCAGTACACATTCAGGATCTCGGCAGAAAACAGATTCGGTGTCAGCAAGTCCACAGAGTCTGAGACCATCGTTGCAGAGCATCCTTTCAGTGAGTGAAGTCTATCAAATTTAATTTTAAATGTGTTATTAACATGTTAATTTTAAATGAGTGCTGCAGAAGTGAGTTCTAAAACAGTGTAATTAATATTTTGCACATGGTTTTCTCTTCACTATTTCAGTGATTTTTTTTTAAATCGTTTTAGTGAGATACCTTACATTAAGTGTGATGAATATGAACACTGTATAAAGAAGTCAGAAGTTTGTTCGGTTTCTGAGTTATCCTACAAAATACATTATTCCTATAGCTCTGTTTTTATGGCATAGTGGGCTGTTTTTAGTGGGTAATTAAAAGTGTGTCTTTTAATTGCAGCGCCTCCTGGCCCACCAACAAAGCCCACTGTGTTCAATGTCACTGCCAACACAATGACTCTAAAATGGGAGGAGCCTTACAATGATGGAGGAAGCAAGGTGACAGGCTACTGGATTGAGAAGAAGGAGAGGAACAATATACTGTGGGTGCGGGAGAACAAGATCCCCTGCTTCGAGTGTTACTACAAGGCAGAGGGTCTGGTTGAAGGTCTGGAATACCAGTTTAGGGTTTATGCCATGAACAGTGCTGGACTCAGCAAAGCCAGCGAGGCCTCCAAAGGCGCTGTGGCCCAGAATCCTGTCGGTGAGTTCAATATCAAGCCATTCAGTGACTATTGAGTTCATAGTCCAATGCACATACATACAAAACAAAACTGTCATTCTGGTTTTCAGATCCACCAAGCAAACCTGAAGTCACAAAAGTCACCAGAACCACAGTTTCCCTGAAGTGGTCAGCTCCTCTTAATGACGGTGGCAGTCCAATCATAGGATACATCATAGAACGGAAGCCATACACCCTGAGTGGAGAGGGCCGCTGGTTAAAGTGTAACTACACCAACGTCACAGACAATTTCTACACTGTCACCGCTCTGGGAGAAGGAGAACCATACGAATTCAGAATCATCGCCAAGAATGCCAACCAAGTGTTCAGCATTCCTTCAGAGTCCACCGGATCTGTGCAGTGCAAGACAGACTTTGGTATGATGGGGAACTTTGATCCTGATACTATTTTACTTTAGTTGGGAGGTGGATAAACTATAACTACCCAATCTACCACTGATACAATAGTAGTTTGGTGGTAAGTAAGTAAATGAAATTATCTTTAACTATTAGAAACAACTGAAGGGAGTAAATAAACTTAAATATATCAATAAATAAATACATGTGGTACTGAACTAAAAACAAACAAAAACAATCTTAGTTGTTTATTGTCATAATTTTTATTATTTAAAGCTTTTGAGATTTTTCATCAGTCCATTCCTCCATTTGAGAAATGTGATATTATCTCTTGACCATTGTCAAAGGTTGCTAATATTGACAGTTTTTAAAATGAGAATAGAAAACAGGTAAGAGGAAACATACAAACAGTAACATACTTTACACCCATAGTATAACAGTCCTTTTTAAATACATTTTTATATCAACCATGTCCTTATTTTTGATCTAACAGAGCCTCCAAAGGCCCAGCTGGACAGCAAACTCCTGTCTGAGACCGTGATGGTTAGAGCCGGTTCAGACCTGGTTCTGGATGCTGCTGTGGGAGGCAGACCTGATCCGAAGGCCTCCTGGTCAAAGGGCAACCGTGACCTGGAGATGTGTGAGAAATATCAGTTGCAGTACACTCCCACCAAAGCCATGGCTATCATCAAGTTCTGTGACAGAGATGACACCGGAAAATACATCCTGACCGTAAGAAACGTGAGTGGAACCAAGACTGCTGAGGTTAACGTCAAAGTGCTTGGTAAGTTGTTCTGACTGGTTTCTTGTCACATTCTATCCACAGTGACAATATAGTTCAAATAAAACAAAAATGGTGAAAATGTTATGAAAATTTCAAAACTGTACCTTATTTTTGTTTAATTAGACACTCCTGGAGTATGCGACGGCAGCATCGAGATCAGTAAGATCACAGAGGAGTCTTGCACTCTGAGCTGGAAGCCTCCTCTCGAAGATGGGGGTGATGACATATCACACTACATCGTAGAAAGACGAGACACAAACAGATTGAATTGGGTCATCATGCAGTCTGAGTGCAAAGAGCTGACCTGCAACATCACCGGACTGTTCAAGAATACAGAGTACCTGTTCAGAGTCCGCGGAGTCAACAAGTACGGACCTGGAGTCTATCTGCAGTCCAGTCCAATGGTCGCCAGGAACACTTTCAGTAAGTTCAGTCAAATAAAGCTGGAATATGTCACCATCAATCATAAAAGTACAAAGACCACACTTTATCAAAAATAAATCAACACAAAAAGTATTCTAACCCCGATTCCCTTTCATCCAGCTGTGCCAACTCCTCCTGGAGCTCCAGAGATCTTGGCTTCAGGAAAGGACTTTGCAACTATCGAATGGCTGAAGCCTGAGAGTGACGGTGGCAGCCCTCTGATCCACTACCTGGTAGAGAGACGCGAAAGGAAGAGCGCCCGCTGGGTAAAGGTGAACCGCGATGGAGCTCACCTGGACACCACGCTGAAGGTGTCTGGTCTGACTGAAGGAAACATCTACCAGTTCAGAGTGACAGCCATCAACAAGGCCGGAGAGAGTGAAGCCAGTGAAGTGTCACTCTACGTAGTCTGCAGAGTGCCCACATGTAAGTCTGAACAGTAAATCAACAATAAAGCCAGTTTATTTAGAAAGAAAACAAGGGGATCATATACAGAGAAAACCAGATTAAAGTCATACATTTACATGACAAATGTTAAATGTTTTGTGGAAGTAAACGTGGTTGAATTTCTGTTAAACAGACACTTAAAGTCATTATAGAGTGTCTGTTGTTTCATCTCCATGACCTGAATCACCTGAATGTAAACATGGGTATATAATTTGATTACTGAATGTTGCTTCTCCTCTCAGGCACTCCAGCGCCTCCTTCCATCCCCCGTATCACCGATACTCACGCCGACAGCATCAGCTTGGCCTGGTCTCGGCCAGTGGAGGACGGCGGAGCCGATGTTATGGGTTACATCCTGGAGATGCAGGAAGCCGGAGCAGAGGAGTGGACAAAGGCCCATGAGAAAACTCTGCGAGCCAATGAGTATGTCGTGACTGGGCTGTCTGCTGGAAAGAAGTACTGCTTTAGAGTCGCAGGAATCAACATCAACGGCACTGGAGACTTCAGTGAACCATGTGCTGAGACCGAACCAGTTGAGAGGATTGGTGAGTTACATTTCATTTCATCATATGAACGTCTGTTAAAGCAACTGTTAAAATATTGTGAAAATTTATTACAGAAGATGAAAATAAACTGAACATACACATAAACACAAAACTAACAACACTAAGATGAGACCTTATAATTAAATGTTATTTTTAAGTTACAATTTTCCATCTTCATCCAACATTTTATAATCACAAACAATGGAAAAACCATTAAAAAACACTATGCATAGATGACTAACCAACAGTCTCAGATCATGACATTAATATTCTCTCATTCTCCCTCAGAAACTCCGGACTTTGAGCTCCATGATGACCTGAAGAAGACCATCTGCCTCCGTGCCGGCGGTTCTCTTCGTCTCTTTGTAAATGTTACTGGCCGTCCAGCACCAGCCATTACCTGGAGCAAACCTGGTGTGGACCTCAACAACAGAGGCTTCATTGAGGTCACCAGCTCTGCCACCACACTGATCATTGACAAGGTCCACCGATATGATGCTGGAAAGTATACTCTTGTGGCTGAGAATGCTGCTGGCAAGCAGGAGGTCAACATCCTTGTTAAGGTCTACGGTGAGTTTAGGAGGGTTAGTCTTGTGGTTAAACCATGTACTGTACATCACCTGAATTTTTCATCGTGATATTTTAACCATAAAATGTTTTCCTCTTATTAGACACACCTGGACCAACCGGACCAATCCAGATGAAGGAGCTGACTAAGGATTCTGCCACTATATCTTGGGAACCCCCAACTGTGGACGGCGGTGCTCCTGTCAACAACTACATCATTGAGAGACGTGAGGCCTCCATGAGGGCCTACAAGACTGTCACTGCCAAGTGCAGCAAAACTTCCTACAAGATCGACAACCTGATGGAGGGCATGCTGTACTACTTTAGAGTCCTTCCTGAGAACATCTATGGTGTTGGCGAGCCCTGTGAGACTCCGGACGTGATCCTGGTCTGCGAGGTTCCTCTGCCACCACACAAATTGGAGGTGATCGACGTCACCAAGAGCACTGTCAGTCTGGGCTGGGAGAAACCTGAACACGATGGTGGCAGCAGGCTGACCGGCTACGTTATTGAGGCCTGCAAGTTTGGCACCGACAAGTGGATGAAGGTGGCCACCCTGAAACTTACAGACTTTGAGCATACCATTGAGAAACTGAATGAGAATGAGCAGTACCTGTTCAGAATCAGAGCCATCAACAGCCGAGGAGCCAGTGAACCCAAAGAGCTGGTTACAGCTGTTACAGTCCAGGAACAGAGAGGTAGGACTTTACTTTACCTCATGAGAAGGTCATTACCTGTTTCATTCACACCCAAGACCTCTGTGATGCTGAGGTTCACTTCTGAGTTTACCTATCTCACATTGAGTTTCCACAAATAGACACAACATTCCTCTAAACTTTCTCCTTTACTTCTATACGTCAGCATAATTTCAGCATCATCTTTGGCTGAAGTTGTAAATATATTTAGTTTTCTCCAGCAGTAGGGGTGTAAACGGTGTACTTGTTTGTATCAAACCATTTCGGTTTGGGGCCTTTGATACAAATCGGAGGTGTACCGAACAAATACATGTAGCCTGTGTGAAGAACGCAAACACTCAGGTTTCCACATGAACCTTGAAGTGGAATGCTCACAGTATGAGCAGGGTGGCCACAAGCAGAACCCATGTGCAGGGTTTTCCCTATATACATTCAGCAGCAGCACTGCAAAAAAAAAACTAACACTTTATTCTGAGGCTGGCATGCCAATAAGGGAGTGTAAACATGACAACAGAGAGTATAACAGAGGTATAGAAGCCAGGTCGGACGTTTGAAGCATGTTAAGTTTCACTTTCAATTTTCAGTAGTTACAGAGCGCACCCCTGTATACCCCCCACCACCACTGGTCTCCTTCACTGTACTGAAAATGTATCAAAAATGTATCAAACCGAAGACCCCAGTACCAAAAATGGACCAAACCAAAAAATTTTTATACCATTACACCACTATCCAGTTGGTCTTTAATGATTTCCTCCCATGTGTCTTCGTTTTGTAGTGATGCCTGCAGTGGATTGCTCAAGCATTCCTCAGAAGGTCGTCAGTGTCCTGGCCGGAAAGACTCTGGATCTGGACATGCCCATCATCGGCAGACCTCCTCCTGTCTGCTCCTGGCTCTTTGGTGGCAACAAGATCAAGTTTACCGATCGTGTGAAGGTCAAGAGCACCGGCAAGTTCTCCAAACTGACTGTGTCGGACACAACCATTGACGACACTGGTGACTACACCCTGGAGGTGAAGAACATTGTTGGTGTTACCACGGAGAACATCAAGGTCATCATACTCTGTAAGGAAACACTTTCATTTTTATGAATGCACAAGTCATTGAATTTAATGTTAATTTAATGTGTCGTCAGGTAATGCTCTCAGGTTTGAAAGTTTTGTGTTTAGTGTATTATTTATATGATTAATAGGGTCAAATGCAGATACAGATTTAAATAAATGGAAATAATACACACTATGTTTTTATCACATCTATGGATTAGAATTCACCCTACTGTGTGAAGAGTTAAATTCAGAAAACGTTTTGAGTTTATATAAGATTTTAATCTTTGATAAATACTATGATGTCATCAGCATTAAATGAGGCAATCTTAGTATTTACACTAGGGATGTCCACAAATAACTGATTAATCAATTAATCACAACAAGAAGCATATTATGCATCTGTAAGAGTCGACTAATTTTTATTTGGCGCGGGAGGAGATTTATGTTTCACTTCAGGGACACATCTAATGTTTATGGCACTGTTTCTGCTGCCTGTGTTAAGTAAATTAAAGTATAATAAATTATTAGTATTAAAGTATATAAGTATATAATGGAATACTTAATTTGTATAATAAATATCCAACATTGTTTGATTCATTATTTATTTATGTGATAATGATACATGTATTCCAATGTGTTCAGTGTTGATGGTTTTCATTCTTTTCTTTTTATTTTTCATTAAGATATTTCTTATATTGCTCCTCATATATTCCATATCAGTCTTTATGTTTCAATTATTTATCACATCTCACTCTTTGCTGGTGTCCCTTGCGTGGGGACTAGTAAAGGATTATCTCATCTAAAGGGAGACTAAAGAAAATGAGATTAGATATATTTCATAACCACACAAAATGATAGTTAAAATGACAAAAATTTTTCAGGAAGATGTGATGATTGACAGCATCAAATATGTTAAATAACATCCTGTTTACATTAGTATAAACTGTGCTATTCCTGTGTTTATTCAATATAAATTGGATTATAATCTGGTATGCCCTCCTCACACAGCCAAACCTGATGAACCAGAGGGTCCCATTAAGTTTGAAGAGGTTGATGCAACCTCAGTCACCTGCAGCTGGAACCCACCAGTCAGGGATGGAGGAGCTCCAATCAGTGGCTATGTGGTGGAGCAACGTGATGCTCACCGACCCGGCTGGGTCCCAGTTTCCGATGCTGTCAGCCGGCCACTTTTCAAGTTTGTGAACCTGATCGAGGGAGATGAATATGTCTTCCGTGCAGCTGCAGTCAATCGTTATGGCACTGGAGAGTTCCTGCAGTCCGAGGTCATCACCTGCAGAAGCCTGAAGAGTAAGACAGTTTGATTATACTTACACTTGTCTACAAAATCAGTTCTTGGTTTTATAATAGATGTAAAGGACAAACAGCCACTTTTTCCAGCTGAATGGACTGACAAAATCTTCTGCAGTCCAACTTCTTCCCAAAATCATGTCATTCTTAGAAATTTCAGCATACAATAGAAAAATATTTGTTTGTCTCATACATCTGATATGTAATTCCAGAACAATAGGCTTAAATTTATTGAATTTTCAGTCATAATGTTCATAACTCTTGTGGTTTGAGTTTGAAATTTTTGTGGTTTGTCTTTTCCGTGACTGTATACAGGGGATTCAAGTGATCATCCACTCACCAAGTTACAAACATCTGAGTTCCTTTTTAATGTCCAGTGATGCATTTAGCTGATGATATTATCTAGGTAGAGTTAAACATAGTACAATGACAAATTTCCTCCATTCACAGATGTGCCTGGACCTCCTGGTAGACCAACCATCTTTGATGTTTCTCGTGATGGCATGACTGTTGCCTGGAATCCACCAGATGAAGATGGAGGTCTGGAGGTTTCTGGATACATCATCGAGCGTAAAGAAGTCAGATCTGACCGCTGGGTCCGCGCCAATAAGAATCCAATCACCATGACAAGGTACAGATCAACAGAGCTGATCGAGGGTCTGGAATACGAACACAGAATCACAGCTATCAATGCCAGAGGAATGAGCAAACCCAGTCTGCCATCCAAACCTGCCGTGGCCACAGATCCCATTGGTGAGAGAAGAACCACAAAGAAGAATTTTACACATGTGCTAGATCAAAGAATTTAATGTTTTAACACAATTTCTGTTTGTCCTCTCAGATCCACCTGGATGTCCTCAGAACCCCAGGATCACCGATACCACCAAGTCTTCTGTGTCTCTGGCCTGGAGTCCTCCTGATGATGAAGGTGATGCAAGAGTCGATGGGTACCTCATTGAGATGCAGAAGGTTGGCACCATGGCTTGGATTAAATGCAACACCACACCATCGCTGATCTGTGAGTACACGCTCACTAATATGCCACAAGGAGAGGAGTTCAAGTTCCACGTGATGGCCTGTAACGCCGGCGGTTCAGGAGAACCTGCTGAGGTGCCAGGAACTGTCAAAGTCACTGAGATGCTCGGTAAGAAACATATATGCTTCACTGTTGTAAGACCGTTCACAGTTGTTTCTTCATAATCAGAAACGTAACTTCACATTGTTTCAAAGAAATTTACAGTTTTTTATGACTCATTTGCTTGAATTGACTTTCTTTTGTGCCTCTTGTTGCTCACCAGAATCTCCTGATTATGATCTGGAGCTGAAATACAAAGATGTGTATGTGGTCCGCCAGGGAGGTGTGGTCAGACTTTCTGTGCCCGTCAAAGGCAAACCGCATCCAACCTGCAAGTGGTCTAAGGATAGTGGTGCAATATCTGCTAAGGCCATGATTGCCTCCACTGAGGACGCCAGCGAGCTGATGATTAAAGGAGCTGAAAGGAGTGACACTGGAGTATATGATCTTCTGCTGGAGAACAAGG
Organism: Apogon hyalosoma; assembly: GCA_037367295.1. Taxonomy (NCBI): domain Eukaryota; kingdom Metazoa; phylum Chordata; class Actinopteri; order Kurtiformes; family Apogonidae; genus Apogon; species Apogon hyalosoma. Next base: position 35,605,538 of record JAPQRP010000016.1, on the reverse strand, counting down.
TTGGCAAGAAGAAGGCCCAGATTAAGGTGAAGGTCATCGGCCGCCCCAGCGCTCCAGAAGGGCCAATGGTGTTCGAGGAAATTCAAGCCAACTCTGTTAAGGTGTGTTGGAAGGCACCCACTGATGACGGTGGTTCAGAGATTCTGGGATACATTGTGGAAAGACGAGAAGCAGCCAGAAACGCCTGGTACACAGTGGACTCCAGAGTGACCGACACTCAGCTTGTTGTCAAGGGCCTAAGGGAAGGAACAGAGTACCACTTCAAGGTCACAGCTGAAAACTCATTCGGTATTAGTGCTTCTCTGAAGTCTGAGCAGCCACTGGTGCCCAAGACTCGTCTCTGTAAGTATCATTAACATAGTAAAGCATGGAAGAAAGACAGTTTGAATAAAACAAACCAATGGAAGATTTTTTTAAAAATAAAAAAAAAACAAAAAAACAAAAAACAAGCGTACAAGAATATTTAACTTAAAATGGAGGTATGCATGATTAAATACACTCTAAAACAATGGAGCTAGTGAATTATATGACAAACTGGTCACGATTTAAATGTAGTGAGTTTAAAACAAGTTCCTTAAAGTTATATGTAGCTTTATTATATTTTGCTGTTCTCAGTTTTTTTTTAGTAATTAAGTTTTATTCTCATCAAACACTTCTGTACTTGGGTGCTGTTTTCAGTTTATTTATACACAGTGAAAATCAGTGCTTAAGACTAAATAATCATGAAAATGATGCTCAAATGGTAGAAGAACTCTCAGTAATTACTGAAATCCTTTTATTTTACTTGAAACCAGGTCCTCCTGAGCCTTCAAGCACCCCACCAGAGATCATGGATGTCACCAAGAGCTCCGTGGCCCTGGCATGGTCCAGACCAAAGGATGATGGTGGTTCTGCCATCACTGGATACTTTGTTGAGTATAAGGAGGTTTCTGCTGAGACCTGGTCCCGTTATCAGACCAAGATCACGTCTACCATGTTTACCCTACCTGGACTCACCCCTGATGCAGAATACCACTTCCGTATTGTTGCTGTCAATGACATCGGAGATAGTGAAGCTGGACCTCTGTCTGACCCAGTCACCTGCAAAGATCCATTTGGTAAGTCCATTTCTGTGATTAGATCATTATTAACAAAGTCGACTTTGAACAGTCATGTTAATTTTTACCTTCTCATGTACTCAGATAAACCAAGTCAACCCGGAGAGATTGACACCGTGACTGTCACTAACAACTACATCACGATCCGCTGGCAACCTCCAGAGTGTGACGGTGGGAAGGAGGTCCTGGGCTACTGGGTGGAGTACAGGAAGTCCATTGAGAGCTCCTGGAAGAAGTGCAACAAGCAGAGGCTGAAGGACAAGGAGTTTACAATGCCTGGACTGGCTGAGGCAACCTTGTATGAGTTCCGAGTGTTTGCTGAAAACGAGACAGGAATGAGCAGACCTCGTAGAACCACTACATGCATCAAGACTAAACTAAGTGGTAAATAAACTGAAAAAAGTGTTTCATTAAACTTTACTTCACAGTGAGTTGACTCTGAGACATTAAATTAATACGCATTACAACATCTGAAGTCTTTTGTTTGTCTTTACAGTTGAAAACAAACCAAGTCTTAGGAAGGAGATGGATGAAGTTACTGCTAAGCTTGGTCAGCCTGCTGTCATGAAGTGCCAGATTATTGGCAGGCCTGTGCCTGACATCAAATGGTACCATGCTGGCAAGGAGGTTGTTGAATCCCGTAAATATGAGATGAGTTCTGATGGTCGCAACCATTCCCTGTCCATCATGACTGACCAGCAGGAGGATGAAGGTGAATACACCTGCAAGGCCATCAATGATGCTGGTGAGGCTGAAACCACTGGTGTCCTGGTGTTGGAAGCTGCTCCAGCCTTCCACCCAGACTATCCACTGAAGGAGACCTACTATGCTGGGCTGGGAACCACCTTGCGAATCCATGCAGTCTACATTGGACGCCCTGAGCCGAAGATCATGTGGCTGCATGGCGCAAAGACCCTCGAGAACACAGAAGACATCAGCATTGAGACCACAGAGCACTACACTCACCTAGTCATCAAGAATGTCCAGCGTAGAGTGCACGGAGGCAAATACAGGATCAGACTACACAACCACTTCGGCAGGGCTGACACTGCGTTCAGTGTGGAGATCTATGGTATGTACCTACACTGCACACAGCACAACAAAGTATGCATTTAGTTGAACTCAACTAATAAAAAAACACCATTGCGTATGTTTCCAGACAAACCTGACATGCCTCAGGGTCCCATTGTCCTGGATGCCCTCCTGAAGAACTCTGTTATCATCAGCTGGAAGCCTCCAAAAGATGATGGCGGCTGCATGATTACCAACTACATTGTAGAGAAGCGTGAAGATAAAGAAAGTACTGAATGGGAACTGGTGTCATCATCCATCAACGGCACATCTTGTCGCGTGCCCAACCTGATTGACAGCGCTGGATACTTCTTCCGAGTGTATGCCCAGAATCGCTATGGCAACAGTGAGCCACTTGAGCTTGCTTCACCTATCCTCATCAAGAGCCAGCTGGGTAAGTTTAGGGCAACATTTTCATGCTTATGTAAAGTGGACTTTATTCAGACAAGAAATAACTTAATACTTCTTTGACAAATTAATAATATCCCAAAATGTTTTACTTTGTGCTGGCAAATTATTTTTTATCATTTGGGGCTCTATACAAACTAGATGTGTTATCAGTTAAAAAGGAAATACATCTCCTTATTAACTTAAATGTTTTCCTCCTGTCCACAGAGAAACCATCACCACCTCTATCTCCAGTTGTTTCTGGAATTACCCAAAACTCCTGTGTGGTTTCCTGGAAGCCTCCACTCAGCGATGGTGGCTCCAAGATCAAGAGCTACTGTCTTGAGAAGAAGAATAAGAAAGACAAGAAGGAATGGACTGAATGGACTCCAGTGACCACAGATGAGATCAAACAGACTGTGTTCTCTGTGAAACGTCTGACAGAAGGTGTGGAGTACATCTTCCGTGTGAAGTGTGAGAACCTTGGAGGACAGAGTGACTATAGCGAGGAGACTGCTCCCATCATTCCAGCCACAGCTGTTGAGGTCCGTGCTCCTGCCTTCAAGGAGGAATTGAGGAACATGAGCGTCAAGTACAAGAGCAATGCTACCCTCGTCTGCAAGATCACTGGACAGCCCAAGCCTGTGATTAAATGGTTCAGACGAGGAAAGGAGATCCACTCTGATGGAAAGAAGATCAAGATCCAGGAGTTCAAAGGTGGTTACCACCAACTGGTCATTACTGAGGCTGATGAGGAAGACTCCACTGTGTACCAGATCAGAGCTACCAACCAGGGTGGCTCCATCTGTGCTACAGTATCTCTGGATGTTGAAATCCCTGCCAAGATTCACCTGCCAAAGAACCTGAAGGACAAGGAAGCCATCCCTGCCCTGCGTGGAGAGGTGGTCAATATCAAAATTCCCTTCAGTGGCAAACCAGATCCTGTCATCACTTGGCAGAAGGGACAAGATCTTATTGATAGCAACGGTCACTACCAGGTCATTGTCACTAGGTCATTCACTTCCTTGGTGTTCCCCAATGGAGTGGACAAGAAGGATGCTGGCTTCTACATTGTCTGTGCCAAGAACAGATTCGGCATCGACCAGCAGACAGTTGAACTGGATGTGGCTGATGTGCCTGATCCTCCACGTGGTATCAAAGCCAGTGATGTCTCCAGAGACTCTGTCACACTCAACTGGGTTTCTCCAGCAAATGATGGTGGTAGCAAAGTTATCAGCTACATCATTGAGAAATGCCCAACCACTGCTGAGAGGTGGGAACGAGTTGCTCAGTCCCGTGACACGCGCTACACTGTCATCAACCTGTTTGGAGGAACCAGCTACCAGTTCAGAGTTATTGCTGAGAATAAGTTTGGACAGAGCGCTCCCAGTGAGACTACTGGCCCAGTCATGACAAAGGAAGACAAATCCAGAGTTTTGCTCTATGACCAAGAAGTTGATGATACTGGACGTGTTCCCAAGGGTAAGGCACCACACTCTGAGTCCAAGAATCTGCACAACAAATATGCAATTGCAGAAGAACTGGGCAGAGGTCAGTTTGGAATTATTCACCGCTGTGTTAACATCAGTTCTGAGAAGACCTATATGGCTAAATTCATCAAAGTAAGAGGTGCTGATCAGGCAGTTGTCAAGAAGGAAATTGCAACACTGAATCTCGCCAAGCACACGAATTTCCTCCTCCTCCATGAGTCTTTCGACAGTCCTGAAGAGCTAGTTATGATTTATGACTTCATTTCTGGTGTTGACATCTTTGAGCGGCTCAACACAGCAGAGTTTGAGCTGAATGAGCGTGAGATTGTGAACTATATCAAGCAGGTCTGCTCTGCTTTGGAGTTCCTACATGCCCAGAGCTATGGAAACTTTGATATTAGACCTGAAAACATCATCTACACAACCAGAACTGGCTCCAATGTGAAGATTATTGAACTAGGCCAGGCCAGACATCTGACTCCTGGAGACCAAATCAAGGTTCAGTATACCACTGCTGAGTATGCTGCCCCTGAGATCCACCAGTGTGACATGGTTAGCACTGTCACTGACATGTGGTCAGTTGGCGTGCTTGCCTATGTGCTTCTTAGTGGACTTAATCCATTCACAGCTGAAACTAACCAGCAGATGATTGACAACATTTCCAGCGCAGTGTACAGCTATGATGATGAGTCCTTCAAGCAGGTCAGTGTTGACGCATTAGATTTCACTGATCGCCTGATCACGAAGGAGCGCAAGCACCGTATGACTGCTGCTGAAGCTCTGGCTCACCCCTGGCTGACTAAGCCTGAAGGGGAGCTCAGCACCAGAGCAATACCAACTGGTAGGCACAAGAGATACTATCAGACCATGGTGAGAAAGGAATGGAGCACTGTGGTCTCTGCAGCTCGTGTAGCAAGTGGTGGCTCCATCAGGGCACAGCGTGGTGTGTTTGTTGCCAAAGTGAAGATTGCTCCATTTGAACATGGTCCTCTTGCAGGCCAGATCAGCCATGCAGTTGTGAACGAGGGCGACAGTGTGAAATTCATCTGCAACATTGACAACTATGACAGCACCACTGAAGTCACATGGTACTGTGGTGTCAGACAGCTGGAAGCTGGTGACAAATATGAAATGGAATACGAAGACGGTCTGGCTGTGATCACCATTAATAAGACTACAAGAGCTGATGATGGCACTTACAGATGCAAGGTTGTCAATGAGTATGGTGAAGACAGCGCCTATGCAGAGCTTTTCATTAATGGTGTTAGATCTTACCGTGACTTCTTCACTACTCGCGTGGTGAAGAAAACCAAGCGTAGAGTTGACACTGCCAGAATGCTTCAGAAGCCACCTGAGTTCACTCTTCCATTGGTTAACCACACAGCCTACAAAGGTGAGGATGTACGCTTTGGTGTTACCATTACTGTCCACCCTGAGCCTCGTGTCATCTGGCACAAATCTGGACAGAAGCTCATCCCTGGACATGATGACAGGAAATATACTTTCATCACTGACAAAGGCTTATATCAGCTCATCATCCACAGTGTGGACGAAGAAGATGATGCTGAATATAGTGTGGTGGCCCGGAACAGGTATGGTGATGACAGCTGCAAGGCTCGTCTTACTGTTGTTCCCAGACCTAAACCAGCAGACCTGACTCTCAGGCCAATGTTCAAACGCCTGCTTGCAAATGTTGAGTGTAGGGAGGGCCAGAATGTACGCTTTGAGATCAGAGTGTCTGGCCATCCCACACTGAAATGGGAGAAAGATGGCACTCCATTAGCCTTTGGACCATCAGTCGAGGTTGTCCATGAGGGCCTGGATTACTTCATTCTTCATATAAGAGACACTCTCCCTGAAGACTCCGGTATCTACAGAGTGACAGCAACCAATTCGGCTGGATCTGCCAGCTGTCAGGCTACACTCAAAGTAGAGCGTGTCACCCATGTGAAGAAGGACTATGAGACCAGTGAGAAAGAGAAACAAGTGGCTGGAAAGGAAGAAATGGACAAAAAAGTAAGGCTCCATCAGATCCTGACTGGCACTGTTATCATGCCACTCCCACCTGTAGCAGTACAAGCTGTGAGAGAGGCAGCCACCATGTTCAAACCTGCTGTGACAACGAAGAAAGGTGAGAAGACTGAGGCTGAAATCCAGAAAGAGCAGGAAGAGAAGAGGAAGCGGGCAGAAGAAAAGAGGCTGCGTATGCCATATGTTGTGCCCACTCCTCGTGTCATCAACCCTGCTGTTCTGGAGGAAGATGTGGACATCAAACATTTCAAGCCACTTTCTGACATGAAATGGTACAAGAAGCTGCGTGATCAGTATGAGTTCCCAGAGCCCATGGAGAAAATCAAGCAGAAGAGGATGAAGCGAATTCGCCTTTCCAGATGGGAGCAGTTCTATGAAGTGCCAATCAGAATCAAGGACCAATACAAACCGAAGTGGCGTATTTCAGCCATGACTCAAGATGATTTAGAAACAGTGAGGCCTGCAAGGCACCGCACTCCTTCTCCTGAAATGGATGCCTACCACAGGATCAGAAGGAGGTCTCTGGGCGACCTATCAGATGAAGAGCTGCTGCTACCAGTCAAAGAGTACCTGTCCATGAAGAGAACCGAGGAGGAGAGGCTTCGTCTGGAAGATGAGCTGGCACTCGGGTACTCTGCTTCACCGCCGAGTCTAAGCCCTGTTCGTTTTGAGCTGTCTGCACTGCGTCCCTCATCACCAAGACGGGCCTACAGTGATGATGAAGAAGGAGAAGAAGTCCACAGATATGACTCCTACCGAATTCCATCGAAATACGAAGCTGGCCCAAGTTTCGTTGATCTGCGCCAGCGTCATGACAAGACCACCTTCAAACCTCCAAGAGAAAAGCAGAGGGTGTATGAGGAAAGAGAAGATCAGGAGTTGCTGCGTCCACACACAACCTCCCAGAGAATTGCTACCTACAAAAGTCAACTCAAACACATGGAATTTGAGGAGAAGACTCGGATCTCCAAGAAAGAAAAAACTGTTGCAGTAGCAACATATTCTGAAGAAGTACAGTCTGAGCACCTAACAGCTCATACTTCAGAATATATCCCTAAACCAATCAAGAAGCTCCCCATGCCTGAACCTGAGAGATCAGCTGCTCCAGAAAAGGCAAAGACAGATGTGACTTATCCAAGGGTGGATTTTGCTTCTCGGTATGAAGAGAGAAAGCAGGCTCTAAGACTTGAGAGGAGATCTGTGGAGACAAAGGTGGAGGTGGTGACTCAGGCTCCATTTAGCCTTGACCATGCCCCACGCATCACCATCAGGATGCGATCTCACCGTGTACCTTACGGCTCTAACACCAAATTCACCCTGAACATTCAGGCCAAACCAGAACCTGCAGTGAAGTGGTTCCACAATGGAAAAGAGATTCAACAGAGCAGCAAATATCAGATCACCAACATCAGCGGAGTGTTGACTCTTCAGATCAATAACTGTGTGACTGAAGATTCTGGTACTTACCGTGTCGTTGCAAAGAATGCTAAAGGAGAGACTTCTGATTATGCCACATTGGATGTAGCTGGAACAGAATATGCTGCCTTCTCTTCTCTCCGCAAAGATGAAGAACCTCCATCCTCCCATCTGCCAGAGATGACCAGAACTGAAGTGTACCACGTCTCCTCCTCAAAAACAACTGTGAAGGAAACAGTACAAGAAACAAGCACTGTTGTTGTTGAGAAAGCAAAGGAGAAGCCAAGTGTTCCTGCTAAAATTCTGACCAAACCATGCTCTCTGACTGTAGACGAGGGTGACAATGCCAGATTTGAGTGTGATGTGGATGGTGAGCCATCGCCTTTAATTGTCTGGATGCATGAAGGAGCTCCAGTTGGTTCCTCTGCCCGACATCATATCGTCTCAACTCGGTCCAACTCCTCCCTCGAGATCTCTGCAGTTGAAATGTCAGATGGAGGCAGCTACACTCTGGTAGTGGAAAACACTGGAGGCAAACAGGAAGCCCATTTCACTCTGACTGTCCGCAAGTCTGAGTCTAAGGAGAAGCTGGTCGCCAGAGTCACCTCTCCTGAGGCCAAGTCCCCTGAGCCAATCAAATCTCCTCAGAGAGTCAAATCCCCTGAACCAGTGAAATCTCCTCTTGCAAAATCGCCCGAGCCGATCAAATCCCCTCAGAGAGTAAAATCTCCGGAGCCGATCAAGTCGCCGCAGAGAGTAAAATCTCCGGAGCCGATCAAGTCGCCTCAGAGAGTAAAATCTCCGGAGCCGATCAAGTCGCCTCAGAGAGTAAAATCTCCGGAGCCGATCAAGTCACCCCAGAGAGTAAAGTCTCCAGTGTCACCCAAATCCCCTGTACCCTAATCCCCTTCTCTGAAACCCCAACTCCATCTGAGGACACAATCTCACCTCAGGATCTGTGCGGCAAACAAGGACAATGCAATGGTCAATTCATGGTCCATGTAAAAAACAAAAAAAAAAATTAATTTATATTCTTGCTTCCCTCATCCAGAGTCTTTTTATTTAGTTAATTAGCAACAGTAATCTACTTGATAAAGATCTGGATTTCTCTTCTTGTAAATATGAACTATTTTTGTACCAAACTTGACATTAATTTATGCCAAACTAGACTAAAGTCTAAAGTTGTTATAAAATGTGCCATATTGGATAACTATGACTTAGGATTTTTGATCCATTTTTCTGTGACATGTACATAATGTATATAGCCGAATTTAACGGTTATGGGAAATGTATGCATTGTTATTTATGACAATAATATTAACTGAAACAAAATGAAACTAAATTTGGTTTAGCAGGAGAAAGTTTCACATGGAACGAATACCCTGTTAAACTCAGAAACGAAACTCTGTGCCTCAACGATAAGTTGAAGTCTAAGATTGCCTCAACAGGTAGAGAGGCTCCCTGTTGACGTTATGAACGAGAAACAGAAAGACAAAGTTCTTATTATTATTGTGAACACGCATCTGCGTGGCTATTACAGTTTCTAATGAATTGTACCATGAGTGTAAGACCCTGAGCGCTGTTTGCATTTACCCTCCTGTAAGCAGCGCAACGAGGTCTTGTGCTCAGACTGACTGTGTCATCTCACCTTTTAATGACCTGCTCAGAGTGCGAGCGGCCTGCACTCTGAGCTTTGAGATCATTTAATAAAGAGCGCTGTTTCTGGCACACGACAGACGGATTGGCTTCTTTAGAACGTACCATCTCCTGGCCATAAAACACAAAGTCAACACCGACTCTCCTGTGCAGAAGCAGCGCCATCTCTTGGAGGATAGAAATGTGTTTGTGAGTTTGATTGTGTGTGTTTGTAGCTTTTAGTCTTCACTTTGTCAGAAGTCAGGATTGTCACCAAGTCAGTAAACCACAGGGATTCCACCTCCTGTGAAAGAAAGGCTGTCATTGGGATGTTGTTTTACCCTGAACTGAATTTAATTGATCTGTTGATGTAGAACTATATTCATCCTCCTTGAGTTTTATGCATTAATGATTTAATAAAGCATGATTTCAGCACTATATACCTGTCTCTGTTGGTTAATGTGTTGTTTATTGACTGACTGATTGACATTAAACAACCACACCAAACAGCCTCCGACACCTATGAATGAGTTAGTGATGATTTTTACACTTTAGGATGACATGGGCGCTGATGGATGTTGGAATAAAAGTGTGAAATACATTAAAAGACCTCTAGACAGCCATTTTAATAACAGGTTATTGCAAAAAAAAAAAATCCTTTAGCCTGAAAATGTTTCTTCAGGTTAGGTCACGTGGAATGGGTCGCTGGTGGGCCTCCATCCAGCAATTCGCAGGTCTGCACAGGAGCAAATGAAGAAATCATAGGCCCCTGTGCAATAAGGTCTTGTGGCCCCTGAACCACCTAACTCATATTGAAGCGAGGTTCGGGGCACCCTCCGAGAAAATTTTGAAACTTATAGCACCTAAAGTTCCTTTTCATGCAATTTCAGATGGAAACTGGGGTTTTTTTTGTTTGTTTTTTTGTTTTTTGAGTATTGCACAAATACAATGTAATGCTGCTCATTAATCCACCACTGGATCTGCATTAGGAAGTATGAGCTGAGCTTTCAACGGTGATATAATAAGGCTTGGTTTGGGCTTTTACTTCCCCGTAATAAGAGGTCGGGGCCAAAACAACATTAATACATATAATCTTATTTTTTCACTGCTGTTTAATTCACATTGGACAACTAACTGTATCTAGAATAATTCTGAACAAATCAAACCCATTTTTAAAATGTGCAAGACCAGGTTCATGTGGCTTCATCAGTATTTAATGAGAAGGGGCGATTGTGCAGCTTGTCTGCCCCCTGTTTCTTAAACTGGGGTGCGATGCCATGTCTAGTAAAACAAGTGGATGCCTGTCAGGAGAGTGACAGATGAGAAAGCACATTTTGGTCATTTGCTAATTTTTTGCAGAGGCTCACTATGGGCTGGGACAGAGTGAATGCCAAGTCATGTTCTGCTAAGAATGAACAGACATGACATTTTTTGTTCAACAACACGATCGGTCATTGAAGACGGGATGTATGATGTGGTGGTTGTCGCTCCTGGTAACCGGGTAACGTGTTGTGACGCATGCCACAGTCCCACACAGGCCCACTTTTCCAAACCCTCACCTGCCCATACCCACGTACGTTAGACCTGCAACCCGACCCGTAATTAACCCATAAAGACCCAAACAGCCACTGGCAACCTAAACCATCTACTGATCTAAACTGTTTAACACCCGTTGATCCACTAGTTCTATCAATACATGTAAATAATTGGTGTAAAATGCAGTTTATCATCTTTTCATGGTCGTCAGATATGACCCATTTGGACGTTCAGAGGCTTCATAGTGAACATGGAAACATCATCCTCTACAACATTGATTCACCAGAAAAACCCATGGATTTGGATCAGTGACAGTGGATGGACACAGTTGTTTTATGCTCAGTTATTGATATCTTTGCTGAAAAAAAATAATTTTTTCTTCAGTTTTCTGTTTCTGATATAATAACCTTCAACTTAATCTGATCTTTTATGAAAATCTACATAATCAATGAGTTAAATATAGGAAAATACATGATATTCACTAAAAAAAAAAAAAAACTAAATCAGGAGGATAATATTAAAATAAATGGTTATAAATCACTTAAGAAAGGTTAAATATAGAGAAAAATTCATTTGGGAACTGACACAAAAGCAGCACTGGGTCATTATGGGTTGAACACATTGTCTACACAGTAACTCATTTTTAATGGCTTTATTTTTGGCTAAACCACATGTGAATTTGTGAAACATTTCTTGCCTCTGATTGGCTACAAAGGCTCTTCTCCTGTTGTGTGTTGTCCGTGTGTCTTTATGTCCGTGTGTTTGTAACAGACTGTTCATTTTGTTCTGTTCTTTATTACTGCCCAGGTCCCTTAGGCTCAGATATTTGATTTTAAACTTCAAACCCTGTTGTCCGAGTGCCTCTTTATGTTTCAGTCTCAGACAGGACACCGGCCGTACGGAAAGCACAGTAACAATAATAATCGCTTTACTGTCCACAGATGTAGAAATATGTCTTTAGCTTCACAAGTAGGTTTTAAAAATCACAAATATACAGAATAAATACACAATATTTTATCACTGAAAACAAACAATCAAGACTCATATATGATTTCATTCTCACAATCATGACATTTTTTAAATGAACAGCACAGTGGTATGAAATGCAGTATTATTTCTATTGCAGAAAGAATTTGAGTCTGGATTTGAATAATGAGATTAAGGTGCTGTTTTGGATCATGGAGGGTTTTGGTACTCCATAATGTGGAAACTCTGAATTTGATATTAAATTAACTCAGTGTTGTATGTGAGAATTAACTGTGAATGTTAGTTGACTGCCTCCTAGTGTATGAATGTATATTAGAAATAAACAAGAACCAGTTATAGAATATTAATATTATTATTATTATTATTGTTATTATTATTATTATTACCTCCGCCAAGGAAATTATGTTTTCATCAGGGTTTTGTTTGTCTGTTTGTTTGTCAGCAACGTTACACAAAAAAATACTGGACCAATTTCCATGAAATTTTCAGGAAAGGTGTGAGGTGGTCCAGAATAGATCCCATTAAATTTTGGTGACTGTATAATTATTATTATTATTATTAGTGCCTGACAGCTTGAGAAGCAGCTGACGGCCTGCCCTGCATGTGAGTTAACTGCCAGATCAAGTAGCCAATCGGAGAAGAGCCTTTGTAGCCAATCAGAGGCAAGAAAGGAGGCACCTTCTCTTCCCTCCTACATTTCTCAAATTCACAAACCACACGCCATCAGTAAATCTCTACTATGTGCTGTTTAATGACATCTGTAACAGGTAACAGAGATGAAGCTCATTTCACAATAAAACAAACTGGCTGTGGATCAACCATAGTGAAATTAGATGATTATCATCATGGAATGTCCTGCAAATTTTCATCCATGAATCTGAAAGGACTTTTTTTTTTTTTTTTTTACCGCTTGTCACATATTTCAATGTGTGCAAGCATAATGTACAAAAACAAACACCTGGTTGTCTTAAGTTTTTGCACCAATTGTCGTAAAGCTGTCCATCCATTCCTACCTCCTCTATCCACCCCCTGAACCTGCAGGAGGTCTTCACTGGTCTTCATGTGCTTGTCTTCATCTCTACAACCGTCACCTCCTACAGTTGGTGACTGTGAAGTGTTGGCTCCGAACCAGAGACCTCCACACG
>JAPQRP010000016.1:35572686-35589046 GCA_037367295.1 Apogon hyalosoma | reverse complement strand
CACACACACACACACACACACACACACACACACACACACACACACACACACACACACACACACACACACACCCACACGCACACACACACACACACACACACACACACACACACACACACACACACACACACACACTGAATAGCGTATACTTAAAAATAAATGAATAAAAACGCTGAATTTCCCATGGATTTAAAGAACTGACAAACATCTATTTAATATTGTTTAATTTTGTACTTACTTATTTAATGTACATCCTCTGTCAGACATTTGTCATGTTTCCCTTTAATTTCACTTGTATAAAATTTAAAATAAGACCGAAAGCTTCTGACTGCAATTAACTCTTCTGGAATCCTTAAATACAAGTTTATCCAGGAGAATATTTCATCCAAAGTTGAAATGTGACTGAAAATATATGACTTTTAAAAATTAGAAACTAGTTTCAAGGAGGAGATTCAATATTGTATCAGGTTCAATGATTCATATATTTAGATTTACCACTTTATTGTTGCCTCCATTTCACTATTATTGTAGTTAGTCAAACAGCATTGATGCTGATTGTTATTGTATTAAAGGATAGCAATTAAAAAAAAACAAACAATGTGAAGGATCTATTCTTCAGTTCAATTCAGTTTTATTTGTAGAGCCCTATATCAAAGCAAGTTTGTCTCACAGGGCTTTACAGAGTTAGTTGGATATGAACAAACAAGTGAAATAAACAGCAGATGAAGGAAATGGATTAATGTCCTGGGTATCCCCCGTCCTTAGACCCTCCTTCTCAGCAAAGAAAAACTCCAAAAACCCAGTGGGAAAAGAGAAACCTCGGGGAGAACCACAGTGAAGGACAGATCCACTCCCATGGACGGACAGGCTTCACCTCCTTTAACATCACAGAAACCAACCATACCTGGAACCAGTGGCAGAAGACGGAAGGCGATCCTTAAGTCATATAATTAATACACTCTGTGAAAATACTGTAATTTATTGTCTATAGCTATAATCTCAAATTTAAAGTCTGTTTAAATGAATCCCATTAAAGAGAGAAGCAAATCTTCACCTTTTAGAAACTGGAAACATGATGTTTGGTGTAAATCAGACTAAAGTAGTAAAAAGTACAGAATTCACTGATATTTACAAGGGTAAAAATCATGAAGGTACAGCAAATACTCAGAGTTTAAGTAAAAGTAGCCACTTTATATATATTTTTTTTTTTTTCAGAATTCAGATATTTTATTCATGCACAGAAACGAAATTATACTATACATAAGCCCTTTATAAATATTATAAGTACCCAATTTATAAATGATATATTATAAATAAATCACACAAACAGACTTGATCTGCACTTTATTGAATGCTAAACGTGATACTTGAATGACATGTTTTGGTTACAGAGTGTGTACTGAAGGTGTGGTTTGACATATGGAACATGCTTAGTGAGGACTGAGAACAGGGCAGAGCTTTGAACAGAGGACAGCAGTGGTGTTTGGTCCCATTTTGAAGTGGAATCATGTACAGTAGCTGTTGAACTTAAAGGACAGAGACACACAGCGTTCTGACTGGACTCTGGAGGCCTCTAGTGGCCATTGGAGGACACTAGTCTGGTCCAACTCACATTAGTAAAACCAACGTCTGTTCCTCTGGATTCAACATCATAAATCAGACTTTAAACTGTCAGTTCAGGTTCCACATTTAGTCCAGTATGATCTAAAACAGGTCAGACCAGTAGAATAATAATATAATAACCTATAATTAATGACGAGTACAAATGTTTTGTTTTAGTGCAAAAAAAGTCCAACAAAAAAGTTGTGAACCTGACAAATATGAACTTGAAACTTCTTCAGGAAAATAAGTTTAATTTCAATAATATTATGTCTCACATTTAATAACAGACCAGAATATTGGCACAATTATACTTTCTTCTTTAGACATTTCAGGTTGTTCATATTTGTTCAAGTTATTCACAATTTATTGTTAAAGGATAGCTTGTAAATGTACATATTTTCATAAAGTAATTGTATTTTTTTTTCACATTAAACCAAGTAGAAAATTTGCAGTTGTCATTATTTACAGATTATTGCTTTATTATTTTACTTCAGTCTGAATGTGGAACCTGAACTAAAATCACTTCAGGACCTTTGACCGTTTACATCTTCAGTGTCATTTTTGCGTCCAGATCGGACCCTTTGTCGGGCTGGTTTTAGCCGTACATCTGCTTTAAACAGTAAAGAAACAAAAATTTGATATTTATCAATATTAACATTTCCAACCATATTCAATCCTGTTTCCAAAGCTGTGTGGCATGTTTCACTTGTAAATGTCTTAAATGGACAAAGGCAGGTTTTACACAGATTCATTTACAGACATGACGTTTATCTCCGTCCATGTGTCATTATGATGGTAAATGTATGAGTCTATTCACAATATATACACTATACAGTCATGACGACAGTATACGACCAAAAGTATGAGGACAGCATCTCCCTCCAAATGACAGAATTAACCACATAAATGTGTAAAATCTTCCTAAAGCAGCGGTGGAGAGGCTGCAGTAAAGTGGAAAACATCCAGCGTCCACATACTGTCGGACATAAAGAGTCAAATACAAGATACAGCAGATTATTACCAACACACAGGGAAATTCACAAGCTTCACAATGACACAACTGACAAACACCTTATCAAATATTTACACATGGAGCCGTGGCAGAGTCTGCATCATCTGAAATATATGAAATATACAGAATGAAAACACAAATACAGAGCATGAGCGTTAGAACAAACACAAACATGTTCCACTTCCTCCTGAAGGTTTTTACAATAACTACACACAGTAGAGAAAGGATTTTAAAGGGATAAAACACACAACTGTCAGTTTAGTGGACAGTAAACCCTCTGTCATTCCATCCTGAGACGATCCTGCTTTAATAAACCGTACAGTGCCATCATGTGGTCGGTGTTAGAATGAACAAAGGTCACATGACCAGGATGGTTTTGTCTCATACTGTGACTTTTAGATCCTAAAACTGTTTAACCCTGAACAAACACAAGAACAGAAACAGAGCTGAACTAAATCTACACTTTGGACAGAGCTTAGAAATAATGGTTTTAAACCTGGACTTAAACCTGAGTTTAATGGAAGGAAAAAAACAGGAGAAAATATATGTTTAAACAGATACTGGATACATGGAAACATGGTATTAATATGTTGTGAACGCAGCACTTTCCCAGATTCACTTATTTTACAAGATGTGAATAATGGATGATATTTATCAGCTAGTTTCAATAAAACAGTTTTAATTATACAAGAACTCTAAATTCCTTATGTTTATATCTTCCATGTTTTTTTTTTCCATTTTGCTGAGTTTACTAGTTCCATGTTGTTAATTTTCTCTTATTCTTATTTATCAGAGACCAACGGTTTCAAGTTCAATGATCCATTAAACCAAGAGATCCAAGTTGTGGAATATTGAAGGTGTTCTGGGTCAGGATGAGGATCCGTTGGCTTTATCATGTAGAACTAAAGGCTAATCCATGAATCAAATGTGGATCAGACTTCCCAGGTCTGTATGGACACGACAGCATTTATAAAAAACAGTACAAAGAGTAGAAAAGACAAACACAAACACATTTTACACAAAGTCAAATCACACACTGATCATATTCAAATCTGAGGTGAATACATATAAAGGTGAAAAACATTGTTAAGTATTAACTTTAAATGCAAAATAATTATAAATAAGAGAAAATATGATGTAAAAATGTCATAAATACGTGAATAAGGCTTATTAAATGTTCTTATACATTTAAAGGAGATTTTACTACAGTTTATAGAGATTATACATCTTGGCTTTTATAAAATCAGTTGTTGAATATTTTAATGTGCAGATAAATGTAAATATTAGCTGATTATCTGTGTTATTGGAAAACGATCAGAGAATTGACTCATTAACTCTCACTTGTCCATTTTTGTCTTCAACGGTTAAAAACTGTTTGAACAAACTGAGAGATCACTTTTTTTTGTTCATCAATGAAACAAGAACAACTGAATTAAAAACTGTGATGAAATAAAGTGCTGCAAATCATTTCTAAGCAGAATTGATCGAACTTGTTGCGCTAAGGTGTGAAGTAAGGCTGGGTAACTTATCGACCACATGTTCAACAACAGCACGTTCAACCAAACCGAAGTTCCACCGTACCCACATCCACTCATGTCTGATGTCAGATCAGTGGACGTGGCCAAGATGATGATGATGCCGAGAAGCTACTTCTATCTGCACTCACGCATTGAACAAGTTTTATGAGGATACGATGAGAATTTATCGCTGTAGGATCAGATCAGTCAAAACATCAGATGGAACAAAGGTTTTCATTGCTCAACATGTTTTTTTAAGTTGAAATTCTCTGAACTCAACACAGTTTGGTATCGGTTTTAGCATCAGTGTTGGGACTCACCACCTGAACCGAAGACCTTAGGTATAGTTGGAAGGACATGATGTAACCAGTGCTGTGAGCTCTGATGTCATCAGTGGAATTGCATCCTTCATCATTTCTTCAGGCAGGTTTTCCCCCTACGTGGCCAAGATCACAAAGCTCTTCGCAAATGTTCATTCCTTCGGTTCTTCAGCCCTAACGTTCTGGTCACAGCAGACATCACCAGATAGTTTAGACAAGTAAAAAAAGTGCAAACGTAAAAAATGCTGCTTCTCCATCTATGGTCCACCTGAAGTAGACGGACCTCCATCAGGATGAGCATCATGAGCAAAATGCATAGTTTCATTTAAGGATTTAAGTAAAAGTCCTCAGGCAAAAGAAAAGTCACACAGACCCATTTTACACTTCATTCATCATTAGAAAATAAACATCAGTCCAATCCAGACTGTGACTGGCTGATAGAGACAAACATCTGCCCGATTGGACATGAGACCAATCACAAGATCAAACAGGACTGCTGACGGTAGACTCAGATCTGCAGGTCTTGGGCTACTTCATCCACCTCCACAGACCAGGACTCAGTGGTCCACATGTCTGTGGTTCTACTGCCTCCAGGGGATGGTCACAGGTCTCCAGACAACAGAGCCATCCATCCCCAAATAAGAAAAAAAAGAACAAAAAGAAAAGCTCTTCAGGAGGTTCAGGAACCAGCGAGACCACAAGTAGATGTTTGGAAACAACCAATTGCACAGAGGAGTTTTTCACCAATGTAGGTCCTGGAGAGTCTTCAGATCATAAGGAGCCCAAATACATCCTCAAACAGCTGAGCAGCGAAGTAAAGTATGAAGACAGTGAAGATGTGTCATCAACAGAGGTTTAACAACTCGATGACTGACCCCCATCCACAGGAAAACAGCTGAAGACCTGAACATGACAAACCTACAACAGGTGGAAAAATCAGTGAAGTGGAGACGTTCCTCAACATCAAATTCAACCTGAGGTCCTGGTCAAAGTCTGGTACCATGTAACTCTGTTCTTAGAAGAACACCCCGAGTTTGCACAGTACAGGGAAGTAGGCCCCAAAGTAGTCCACAAGTGAGCCACAAGTGGTCCGCAATGGGTCTGCAAGTGGTCCACTAGTGGTCCAAGTGGTCAGCACATGGTCAACAAGTGGTCCACATGTAGTCCAAGTGGTCCACAAGGGGTCCAAGTTTTCCATCCTGTCCACATGGCAACACTGGAAACAGGGTTAAGAAATATTTTCATCCTTGAACGTCTGTTTTCACTGAAAGCGGTGATGAAACAAAAAAGGTTTGTTGAAAATACCTGTAACAGTGGGCTAACGTTTGTTTATGGTTTATGGTTAACTCCTTACGATAAAACTGAGGGTGTGGTCAGGTCAAGGCCACACCCACAGGCTACAAAAGGCATCACTGTCAATCAGATGAGTCACGCTCCAATCACTGCCTCAGCAGGAAGTGAAGGTTCAGATGTTTGTGCTACAAAGATGGGTATAAAGTCTGAAGTACCAAGACTGGTCAACCCTGAGTCACAGGAATTACAGCCCTGTTCAACTAAATCCAGTTACCTGTTAAACACCCACATTACGTTGTTCTACCAATAGAATCCACTTTTGTTTTGTTGAACTGAAACGTTGACTGATGCTGTAGAATCCTCCTCCCTCTGTATTCCACCAAACCGTGGTACCACCTGGTACCACCTGGTTCTTAAACCAAACCATCAACAGTTGAATACGAGTCAACTGAAGTAACTAACGCTTATTATTAAATGACAGTGTAAAGTGTATTTTAATTAGATAAGTGGAATTTGTGAGACAGGGTTGACCTCTTGGTGAAACCTCAGGTGTCGACACTCTGCTACTTCACCGTCTCGTCAAAACGCTTCAGCCTTCGATTCAGCTTCAGCTTTAGCTTCAGAATGTTCGTCTGATAAAACTGAACCATCCAGGACACATCTACGAAGAACAGAAGAAAGACCAAGAGGTAGAAGGAATCATGTGTCTCCTTTGAGGACAGAACAGTCAGACCTTTAGAAGCAGGTCATCCCATCGGGCTCTGAGGTGGTGGTCGCCGTGGCTCCGCCTCCCATCAGAAACACCGCCATGCTAGACTTTGATTGGTTGAGCCTGGGGACGCCAGCGCCTCCTGTTCTCTGAAGACCGGACGTGAAGTGAGTTTGGCAGCCGTTGAACTCCAAGTCTGAATCCAGAGCTGTATCCATGGAAACCACCCACGAGGCCGGACGCCATTTCTTCAGGGTGTACGGCGTCTTCACACGACGCTTGATCTTCTCTCCTGACGCACTGAGGGTTCCATTATCAGTCAGAGACGCATCATCTGAGGAGGAGGGGATGGAAGAGTTTAACAGACACAGAACGTCCATGACAACAGAACCGCACACAACACGCAGATAACCACACACACCATACAGAACCGCACACAACACGCAGAGAACCACACACACCATACAAAACCGCACACAACACACAGAGAACTGCACACAACACACAGAGAACTGCACACAACACACCACACAGAGAACCACACACCACACAGAACCACACACACACACTATACAGAACCGCACACAACACACAGACAACCACACACACCATACAGAACCGCACACAACACACCACACAAAGAACCACACACATTATACAGAACCGCACACAACACACCACAGAGAACCACACACACTATACAGAACCGCACACAACACACCACACAGAACCACACACACTATACAAAACCGCACACACACCATACAGAACCACACACAACACACAGAACCACACATAAAACACAGAGAACTGCACATAAAATACACAGATTTAAAATACAGAGATCTATGAAGAAAAAAAGGTTTAATTAAAAAAAGGTTGATTGAAAATGTTGAAGATTTAATGAAATGAATGTTACCTTTGTAGTAACTGGTTAAGGGTCAGACACTTAATTTAACTAGTTTATGTTTGCTGCTGTTTTCTCTGAATCATGACTGATTTTTTTTTTTTTTGTTTCTCTCTGGGACATAATCATCATTACTAGTTAATGAGCATATGTTCAACTATGATCCAACCCTAACCCCAACCCTAACTACAACATTGAAAGAACTGAAAAAGTTCAATCAGTTAGCTGCTGTTAGCTGATGAAACGGTTAGAAAAAAATATTATTGAGTGTTTTGAACCTGAAAAATAAAACATCTTACCTTCACTTTTCTTCAAACATCAGAAACTGCAGTAGGTTTAAACACTAGTGACTGGGTCACGAATATGATACGACCTTTACACTGAACATCAGAATTAATTAAAGAATTTTAAAAAGGGTTTGTTTTCTAAAATAACTGGTTTGGCATGGGTCGGTAAATACTGACCCGGTGCCAAACCCAATCAGCTGCAGACCATGTTCTGACCCACCTGAAGCAGTGCAGGATGAGGACAGGTCCAGGGAACATGGACGTTCAGGTCTCCTCACTTTAGCTGGTCCTCTCAGGATCAGGGATGGACCTGCAAGATCTGGGCCTGCAGGATCTGGACCTGTAGGACCTAGACCTGCAGGATCTGGACCTGCAGGATCTGGACCTACAGGATCTGGACCTGTATGAGCTTTAGGGACTGGACCTGGAGTTTCTAGAGTGGCATCCTCTGGATCTGGAGGTAAAACATCCACATTTCCTGTTTCAGGCTTTAAACCCAGAGTTTCAGTGGAAGAGGTGGAGGCTTCAGCTGGTTCCTGTGAAGCTGGAGGTTCTGGGGACTGAACTCTGTGGTCCGAGCCCAGTTTGGGACCAGAGTGGACCAAACTCTGGACCTGGGGTTCTAGAACCTGGTCCTCAGCCTCCAGACTCTGGTCCCTGGTTCCTGTACTTCTGTTGACTCCTAAACACTGGGTGTCGACCTTTAATTTTTGGATGTTGAGTTCTGACCTCCAGGTGTCGACCTCTGACCTCTGGGTGTCGACCTCTGACCTTCGAGAGTCAACCTCTGACCTTTGGGTGTTGACCTCTGACCCCGCCGCCAGCCGGTTGTTGTTGTTATTGGAGTTGGATCCTCGTCCTGACAGGATGTTTGCGGCGTGTGGTGGCTGATGATGACATTGGGTCTCGGCGGGCAGATGCTCCCTCCTCAGCAGCGGTTCATGTTCGTCGGGGCTGGAGTTCAACAGGTTAAGGCGTCCATCCTCTGTCCCTGTCTTGTCCTCGTCGTCCTCTTCTGTCTGTGGTCCCGCCGGATTGGTCCGACCTCCGCTGATCATCCCGTTTGTCACCAGTGTAGGCACACCTGCACTGTAACCGGTTCCAGCGTTTGCTCTGATGGCAGTGTTGTTGGTTACCGTGGTAACAAGGCAGGGCTCTGCAGCGGCCGCGATTGCCACCGTGTTCATTTTAGCGACACCTGTCTCCACCTGAAGAACAGAACATTGAGCGTCAGCGGTTCTGGTCCAGTGAGTACTTTTAGACCAAACAAAACCACAGACCTTGAGGAGACATTTAGTCTCATGTCCAGCTGATATAAAACTGAAAAACATCACTTTGAGTTGAAAACAACAGACACTTTCAACAGTATTGAATAAAGACAATTTACTGATCTCTTGGAATATCAATCACAGCTGGTATTGATATCAGTGTTAACATGTTAACTCGTTAAAAGCTGATATCAATCACAGGTGACGGCAACAATCACTTCTAACACTGACTAATAATAACTATCACCACCAGTTTCCGTTCTGTTACACCATCTGAATAACAGTCATGAATATCTTCATTTGGAATCACTGGTTCATCTCACATTAAAGGCATTCAGCCATGTTTGGAATATATTATCGAAGCAGTCATTTCTTTTTCAATTTTTGTCCTGTTTCTTCATTGGTTTTCTTTGGTCCCTGTCACTGTGTAGACCACAGACATGTAAACAGAACCTGTGTCAAAAAAAAGGCAAAAAGGATCTGATCTGTGGAGCTCAAGTTAAAAATCTCTACATAAATATTGACATTTCTCTGGTGATGTCAGTGTCTATTCTCTGTAGGTCCACCTTCTGGGACCCGGGTGTGTCTGGGTCCGGTTCATTGACCGAGGACCTGCAGGTTGAGTCCAGGTGTGCCGGTCCTACCTGTCTGTGGTTGGACTTGTGTTTCCCCAGTCGGAGTCGGGACGAGCCACTGTCTTTGCTCTTGGACAGAAGCTGGAGGCTGGTCGGCCTCTTCGGCAAGTTCTGCTGTTTGGGTAAAGGTTGGACGCAGGCTCCGCCCACTCCTCCCACTCCTCCCACTCCTCCCACCTCACCTGGACCGGCCGACACCTGGATGAAGACACGTGAGGTCAGAGTCTGCAGACAGAGGACGTCCAGTCATGGTGTTCACTGAGTCGTTACCTCTGCAGTTTGTAGGATGTGATGGTACAACAGGGTGGTTGTCTGAGGCTCCGCAGAACCGAACTGTTTCTGCGAATGTTCCATCAGGTTCTCGTCTGAACTCTCCCTCAGGTTCTTATCAACCTGCAGACAGATACCACAGAAAGTTCATCTCAGAGTAACAGGGGGGTAACTTAGGAGTAATGGGGGTAACAGGGGTAACAAAGGAGTACCAAAGGTAATGGGGATAATGGGGGTAATGAGGATCACAGGGGTAACGGAGGGGTAACAGGGGGTAATAAGGGTACAAGGGGTAACGGGGTAATAGAGGAGTAATGGGGTAACAGGGGTAATAAGGGTAAAAGAGGTAACGGGGTAACTGAGGTGTAATGGGGTGATAGGGTAATGTGGGGTAATGAGGGCAAAAGGGGTAACAGGGTAATGGAGGGGTAACGGGGGAAACAAAGGAGTAATGGGGTAATGAGGGTAAAAGAGGTAACAGTGGGTAACTGAGGAGTAACAGGGGTAACAGGGGGGTAAAAGGGGTAACAGAGAAGTAATGGGGTAATGAGGGAAAAAGGGGTAATGGAAGAGTAACAGGGGTAATGGGGTAACAGGGGGGTAATGAGGGTTCATTTACTGTAAATCACAACCTTCAAAACTCAAACTGATAACACCCACAATGCATCTGTCATTGGTCGATCACCTGTAACACCTGCATGAGCGTCAAAAATCACTGAAACTGGGCCATTTTATTCCAGTTTCTACTTTTAGTAAAAGTATTCTGAACATTTGAACAGACTTTGCTTTTAGTTTTACTGTCTTTTGACGCACCTTCTATTTTTGGTCATTTTTCTGTTCTGTACATTCTGCCTTTTTCCAGGTTGTTATTGTTAATACGAACATTTACCTGATTAAATAATGGTTAAATAAATAAATAAATAAATAGAAAGATCCAGGTTTCATTTGTTTCTGCTGTAGAAAAAAGTACATTTCACAAAAAAATTAATGACAAGAAATGGAAGGTGTTTACCTTTGGGAGTTTTTTGTTGCTTTTCATGTAATTTTCTGTATTTTTTTGCATTTTACTGTATTTTACAGTATTTTTCTGTATTTTCAAGTATTTTTCTGTATTTTCCTGTATTTTTCTTTTATTTTTCTGTATTTTTCTCTATAGAAAAATATAGAAAAAAATTATAATTAATTAAATTAATTAATTAAAATCTATAGAAAAAATGTTTATTATGGTGACACTCTTATAAACTAAAGTATTGAACCAAAGCTGAGGTGTTGATGGTCAGGGTCTTCCAGTCATTTGGACATGGACATGACTTCATCTGGACTCACTGTGGACTGTCTACAAAAGCTTAAATATTCATATAAACAATTGCCTTAAACGGGTCAGAGGTGGGTTCTGGTTCCTTGTGGACCTGGTGGACACTAACCTCCTTCGGGTCCAGTTTGTTGGCCTCCAGGTCTTCTTCTGTGAGCTGCAGACAGACGGGGACAGCACCACCTGGAGGACATCACAGGAATCCACTGAGAACACACCCACAACAGCTCACAGACATGTTTTAAAAATGATGAACCTGTTTCAATGACGATATAAATCCAATAACTGTTAATAATCAGATTATTGTAATGATCAGATGTGATGCATTTACAGTCACTTCAGAAACAGGATAATCCATAAACCCTGGTTTAGATGTTTCAGTTCATTATTGGATTTATTTCAGAGTTCCTACGTACATAGTGACGTAGAATCCAACTTCCTGTTATTGTCTTCTACGTCACTTCAGTTTCTCTGATTTAATAGTTTTTCCACATGTTCAGATGTAACAGAACTAAATAAATCAGATTAACCTGCATACATACATGAAGACATGGGAGTATTGGGGACAAATACAGGTGTGTTAATCTGATTTATTATAATCAGATTACTACTGTTATCTGATAAAACAGATCACATTGTACTGTTTACATGATCAACGAGGCTTACGCTGTCGGGGGCCAACAGCAAGGGTACATCCCCGAAATCCCCCAGTCCTCTGCTCCCCCAGCCATTTGGAAAAAAAATCACCACTGGTGTCAAAATATGACATTGTGTAAACTCAAGGTAGTGGCATGAAGAAATATAATTGTTAGACAATCGATATGAACTCAATTTGAGCTACATCGATCTGATAGTGGTAGAATCATGGTCAGTAAACCAATTTTTCCCACAAAACTCCACCTAGTGAATGAAAATGACACCATATGAACTCTGGATGGTAACGAGGAAATGGACATTTGTAAGACAATCAATATGAACCAAATTTGATCTCAATCGGCCAATTATTGCTTGATTTACTGTGTCCAAAAAACTGATTTTCAACTAAAGTGCCCCCATTTGGATGACTTATAATACTCATAGAGAAGCTGAAATCAGTTTTTAAACATAGACTTAAACAGATGGAGGTCGACAGTGTTTGGCCTTTATGGGCGTGGCCTCCAGGTGAACTCACCACTGTGTTCGGACTCAGAGATGGAGCAGAGGCCTCCAGGCGTCCGCCCAGGGTTTGTGGTCATGCCGCCGTCTGACGTGGACCGAGCTTGACTCTGAAACCAACAGACACAGCGTCAGTCAGTGGGCAGGGCATTGTCTCCACCCCCTCACACCTGTCCACGGTCTCACCTGAGCCTGCTGTCGTTCATAGTTGATGGAGTTCCTGTTCTTCTCAGGTCCTTCTGCTCCCCTCGCCGTCGTCTTGACAACCAGATGACCCACTCCCTGGACATTTTTGACCACGCCCCCCTGGAGATCCTCAATGTAGGAGGAGGCGGTGCCAACCTGAGGCGTCCAGTGGCCATGAGACAGATTCCTATGAGACCAGAGCAACCAGGAAACCAGGTCAGAGGTCAAGAGAATGAAGACCAAACTAAAGAGTGTACCTGCGGTTGTGTAGCGGTATGTACCTGTGGTTGTGTAGTGCGGTGTGCGTGCTCAGCAGTGTGAGTTCTGTCAGTCGTTCTTCTGCACACTGAGCGGTGAGTCGGGCCTCAGCGTCCTGGTCCCAACAGTCCTCCATGGTCTCCTTCAGGGACCGCAGAGCCTGAGCACAGACACACAAAAAGACACAGAACTGGTGTGAATGTAGACATTTTGTGAGTCCGGGTTCCTGTGCTGCTTGTTGTCGTCTAAACCCTGACCAGGCTGTTCTCCTTCCAGGCTTCAGGGAACCTTGGCCGGTGTTTCTCTCGGGCCACGAGGATCTGCATCTCCTCGAAGCTCGGGTGGTTCCCCAGCTCCGCCTGAAATGCCAGCTGGTACTCTGGCACCGCCTCCCCTGCAGACACACAACATTATATCATGCAACAAGTCTGCACATGTCCAATGTCCACACACTGTTTCCTCAGGAACTCCATCCCCTCTGTCGGTTCTATCCAGTTTCATCTGGTCAGGTCTTTACGATGTTCTACTCTGGTTACTGTTAATCATCATATAATGTGATATTGAGTCCGTGTCTAATCGAGGTCTTACCTGGGAACAGATCTGAACACCTCCTGAAGGTCTCCCAGTACATCAGACCCAGAGCATAGACGTCCACCTGCTTCAACGCCGACTCACAGTCCCGGAGGTTCAGAGCTCCACCGAGGACCTCTGGAGCCATGTACCGGACCGTCCCCACCTACAGATGCACAACAACAAAATGATACACAAGGACAAACCGGTTCAACAGCTCAACCTTCACTGTTCATGTGTAGACTGATGTGTCTGGTCTAAACAAAGGTTCCTGGTGTTCAGGGTGGCATCCTGATGGTTTGTGTGGTTCTGGGTTCACATACATTAGATCTTGTGTCATTAAACCTGTCGTCATGTGATCCGACCTCTGATATGGCCATGGTGTCGTCATCTCCGTGGCGACAGGGTCGGTTTCCTGTGAGTCTCATGGACAAACCGAAGTCGGCGAGGACGCAAGACAGATCAGACCGGACCAGAACGTTTCTGCTGGTGACGTCTCTGTGGGCGACGGCCGGTTTGTACTGGTCTAGATGAAGACACGTGACCAGGTGATGTTTACTGCGTCTCATGTTAGTCTGGTCCATGTTCATGTCCACATACTGACCTGCCATGTAGAGTTCTGTGTGCAGGAAGGCCAGTCCTCGGGTCACGCCATGAGTCATCCTACAGCAGGTCAACCAGTCCACAGTGTTGACGGACAGATACCGAGACAGACAACCCTGGAACCGACGGACAGATGGGCATACAGTAATTACATTTAATGAGACTGATTTTATTCATGTTATAAAAATTTTCAGAGCTTGATGGCATTTTTATTTCACCAAAACTAAAACAGAAACAGACACAGAAAAGCATCATAGACAGACAGACTGACTGACTGATTGATTGATTGATTGATTGATTGATTGATTGATTGATTTTATCCCAAAATGGGAAATTACAACAGGTTGAGTCAGAGACCATCTGCACCTTTTGCCATCAGTGGTTCATATCTTCTCTGCATTTGATTTTAACTATCAGCACATTCAGAAAGTGAAGCCATCAACACTCAAACATCCAGTGAAGATGAAGAAGAAAAGAGACTAAAATTTCTTTATGTGATAAAATGTCTTCCTGATGTTTTCATAAACTCCCGGAAACAGGCTGAACTGTTGACGTCTGCTCAGATTCTGGAAAAGCCAGAGTTAAAGAAACCAAATGACTGTGAAGGAATGTCATGTGTGTGCGTCGGCTGCAGACAGGAAGCAGTGGCGTTGGCGCCGTCTTGTAGAACAATAGCAGATTAAAGTAGAGACAGACGGGCTGAAGACGGCGCCCTCTACAGGAAAACAACGCCCCAGTTAACCATCACAACATACTGGGGTTTCAGAGCTTCTGGAAAACCACAATCTGATGCACAAACGTGTTCACTTCATAACTGTCTGAACATGAGGAGTACAATTTACATTCTGGGAAAACTAAGAGTTTCAGGTTAAAATACAGTAAGTTAGTAAAAAAAAAAAAAAAAAAAAAAGAAAGAGCCAATCATCAACGGCCAATAATCCATCATACTGAAAGCTATTCCGACACCTGGGTGCCCCGGCGACGCCATGGCAACGGCAGCTGTCTGTTTCCAAGGAGCGGCGCATACGCAATGAGCTCGGGGAGGCAGAGGTCAAGAGATGCACCGCCATATGGGAGGGTGGGGGGGGTCAAACGTGCAGACGGTGTCATCTGGAGGTCTGGAGATTCACATTTATCGCATGTGAGCAAAATAAACACAGCGGCACCGGCTAAAAGCTCCCAGAGTGCACCCGGTAAAGCAGCTGCATGGGATTAACCAGGACGGAACACACAAACGCAAGCGGGAGAAGCTCGGACAGGGGTAAACACTGGAAACCTGCGGCACAACTGGAGGGA
The DNA here is from genome assembly GCA_037367295.1 of Apogon hyalosoma. Taxonomy (NCBI): domain Eukaryota; kingdom Metazoa; phylum Chordata; class Actinopteri; order Kurtiformes; family Apogonidae; genus Apogon; species Apogon hyalosoma. The sequence continues at coordinate 35,573,846 of JAPQRP010000016.1, read as the reverse complement.
AATCCAATCCAAACCGCTCAGATGGAGCGAATTCAATTAATGCATCCGCTACAGTTGTAATTTTCAGTGCAATAATCCTCTGCAGTTTGTGCAAAAATCCTCTGTTCTTCCAATAAAAATGTAATATCTATTTAACACTTATTCAAACAGAAGTGCACTATTTTTAGACTTGTCCATAGATATAGATACTATTAATGCTGCGTCTATTCATTTTATGTCTATTTTTTCCCCTCACATCCCAAAGAGGAGGCAAGGAGCATTGTTTTTGGTTCAGTTTGTTTGTTAACACTTTAGCAGCAGAACTATTGTTTGAATTCGCAGCAAATCGAGTTTATAGCTGCCAGTGACTCAGAATAGATGTGATTACATTTTGAGAAATGTAGGTCAAAGTTCCATTTTTTATTTATTTATTTATTTAACTTTTTTCTTATTTTATTACAAACATGGTTAAACATACATAACGCAATCAGCAGGATCAGGGTTTCACAACTGACATAAGAAAAATAATAAATGAATGCATAAATAAATGTGCATTCTCACACCGTGTAAATGTGTATGTATAGAAGTTAAAGTTCCAATTTTTTTAATGAATTTTTACAATCTTTTTTTTTCCCATTTATCTATAATGGGCAAAACTTGAAATTCCTACAAAAACATCAGTTTTAACTAGATTTACTTAAAACGTTGCCAAGATATAGAGATTAATTTCAAACATCACTCTGCAAAATATCTAAGTGATCGCTTGTTTTTGAATTTTTTTGTTGAATTTTTAAATCTTTTTTACTTATAATGGGTGAAATTTCAAATGTCTCTAAAAACATCAGTTTTGTTTCAGTTTATTTCAAACTTGGCACATATATAATTTCTATATTTAACAAATATTGAATATGGCTGAAAGAGTGGATCGATGCCAAAATAAGCAACGATACGTGCGAGGGGCGGGGTTTGTTGTGCCTTTCACCGCTTATTTAAAAAGAGCATTTTATATTGTTAGAGAAATCTAATGTTAGTCTATTCTCAGTAAATGTTGTGTACAGGGCACGGGTCATGGTGACAACACCCAGAACATGTCTACCATCTGTGACTGTGATCTGCACGTCTCCTGTCCGTCCACAGAGGCGCCAGTGCAGCCTGTTGTCCTTAGGGATTTTAGGCCATAT